>JAODAL010011436.1:0-100032 GCA_025379985.1 Phyllomedusa bahiana
TAGGGTTTAATCAATTTTTCTATAAGCATCCACCATGACTTTAGATTCACCGCCAGTTATGGGAAATTGCATTCTATAGAGACCCCGCCATGTCTATAGAATCATCCACAATGTCTTGAGATCTTCAGCCATGTCTATGAGATCATCCAGCCATGACTATAAGTCACCCAGCCTTTATAGAGATCATCCGCCAGGGCTATGGGGTATCCAGCCTGTTTAGAGATCATCCGGGGATGTCTTAGGGGAAAAACCCGCTGTCATAGGGATCATCCAGCCATGTCTATAGAGAGCTCCAGCCATGTAATTTTAAAATATCCACCTGTCTTAGAGATCCTCCCCGCCATTCAAGGTCATCCCGATATTTTTTTTTAAAATCATCCAAACATGTATATGAGACATCCACCATATATACAGGTCATCCCGCCAGTCATATGCACCAGCCATATCTATGAGATCATCCAGTCATGACTATAGGGTCGTCCCCTGTCTATAGGGTTTATCCACCAGTTTTTAAGACACCACCAGACTCCGAGATCATCCCGCCATGTCTATAGGATAATCCCCCATTCTATAGAGTCACCAAACAATCTATAGGATCATCCAGGCAGACTATAGAGTCATCCAGCCATGCTTTGGGATAATCTAGTCCCTGTCTTAGAGTTTATCCGCCATGAAAATAGTATCACCAGGCATTTATAGATACATCCACCTGTCATAAGATCAACCAGTCAAGTCTTAGAATATCCAGCCCTGTCTATAGGAAACACCCAGCCTGTTTAAAATCATCCCAAAAGTCTATAGAATCATCCCGCCATGTAAATAGGTTTATCCACCCCTGTTAAGAGATCATCCACCATGACTAAGGTCACCCCCATGCTTAAGATCAACCTCAGTCTATAGAGACATCCCCGTCATGTCTATAAATCATCCGCCCTGTTTAGGACATCCAGCCCTGTTATAGAGATCATCCAGCCTGTCTATAGAGATCAGGGAGCCGTCTTTTGAGATCATCAGCCAAAACTATAAGATCACCAGCCAGGGGGGGCTTTTAGATCATGCAGCCTGTCTATAGAGCTCATCCAGCCAGGGCTATAGGTTTATCCGGCTATGCCTTTTTGTTCTTCATTCAGCCATTTCTACTGTGCACCCCTACATAGTGGTAGATACCAGTTGTAGCTGGCCTCCTCCTGCAGACATATAGTTCACCTACTACTGCTCCCACATAGTGTTAGGTTCTTGTTGTGGCCAAGCTCTGCAGACGTTTATCACCAACATTCAGTGACCATATAGGAGGTAGATGAAAGTTCAGTCATACGCAGGCCCTCTGTAGACATATAATACTGCCATACAGTTTCCAAATAGTGTTAGATACCAGTTGTGCCCAGGGTCTGCAGACGTATACGACCACCATACAGGGCCATATAGTGTACCAGTCGTTACACAGGCCACCTCTAAAGACTTTTATTTCCGATACAGTGTCCAGATAGTTATAGATGCCAGTTGTACACAGGCTCTACACACATTAGTGTTTACAGTGCAGTCACAGGTGACATCGCCTCTGATGAGAGTCCTTCTCTTTTCTTTTTCTTCTCCATCCGGCCCAGACCACCATTACGACTTCTCCTATGCATGACTCATCTTGGTAGAATGTACCACACAAACATTTTAGAATACTCACTTTTCCAGCACCTATATAGCTGCCTACATTCTCCCTTACTTTATGTGACATCCTCCCATCCCCACGGCAACCTACTTTTTTTATGGTAGAAAAGCCAGGTACTTGCTGTGTCGGATGGCGAGTAACACATTGTTCCTATGTAGGTCCAGACTAGTTAGGGAGGTATATTGACCCCCCCTCCAATAGGTAGGTTGGTATTCAGGTCTCCTCATTAGGTCAGTAAGTATACAGCCCCTTGGTAGATAAGGTAATAAGTCCAATTAGTAGGTAGTTATTGTCACAAGCAGCGGTAGTGGATCCTCTGGACCACCGCAAGCGTTTCAAGATCTAGTTCAGGGTGAACTTGTCAGATTGCATTATGAGATTAGCCAGAATCCAATGAGAAATGAGGAAAGTATTATTATAAACAAATTGCGGAGGAATCAGGATTTGACAATTAGAAAAGCTGATAAGGGAGGGTCTGTTGTTCTCTTAAACACAGGTCTTTACATGAATTTAAATACTTTAATGTTAATGGATGAGAAAAATTTATAATTTCTTATACTGATTCCCAAGAATTTTTTGGGAAAAGATTTGTTAGAGTATGATTAGGGACTTGGGTTACCCTTTTTGATCAAAGAGAATTTAAATTTTTTAATGGTAAAAAAACACGTTCCCCTATATTTTTTTCCTTTCCCCAAGTCCCAAAAAGGGACCTTTCGCCACCTTGGCCCATTGTGGCGGGGGATGGGTTTCCCTTGAATAACATATTTGTGAATGGGTGGTTACCTTTTAAAAACTCTTGGTTAGAAGGTCTCGGTTTTTAAGAACACAAAAATGTTTACAAGAAATGGTGATATTGATGGCAGGGAATTTAGTGGTTAGTGTGCAAATTTGATTTCATAAGTTTTTTCCCACATACTTGGATTGATGGCCTTTTTAATATCTTTTGAAAAAAATTTGAATGGAGGGATTTGTTAGATTTTTTTGTGGTATAATCCTTTATCAACAATTATTTTTTTTTTGGTCAGAATTTTTTTGCGGGAAAAATGGAGCTAAATTTTCCCCCTTTTTTTTCCCCAAATTTGTTTGTTTTTTACTTTGAGGAATGCTTTGTGTTCACTGTGTGGCCCCCTTTGGGTTTCAAATTATTTTTTAGTCGTTATATGTGATGTCTGTGGTGTGGAAAGGGGGGCGGGGTTTTCATTTCAAGATTTCATTTTTTTATTTGAATAACAATCTTTTTGGGTATTTTTAAAATACCCATCAAAATTTCCCAAAAAAGTAAAATTTTTTGGATTTTCCCTTGTGGCGACCAAAAACGGTAAAATTCACAGAAAAATATGGAAACCTACCTCTAGCAACAAATATTAATGCTCTCTCCCATCCAAAAAATACGATTGAGGCATACCATTGGGGGAGTTTTTAGAAGAAAAGGGAAATTTGTTTCGATCCTATTTTAAAGGAAGTAAAGTATGGGGAGTAGAAGAGAGGTATCCAATGGTGTTTAGAAAAAGTAAGGAAAGGTGAGATGAGAAGAGATTCTTTTGAAGGATAAAAATAAAATGAATAAAAGCCCACAGAATCAGGCTTTAAAATGGGGCAGCGACTGGCAATGGAATTTACTGGTGCGCTGGCCCTTTAAATGTAACAGTGTCAGTGTGCGCGCGCCCTTGGGCGGGGGCGGTGCCCCGGGAAGCAGAGACACAGTAGGAGCGGGCTGGGTAAGTTGGGTGGTGCGCCCGTGGCCCGCATGGGGTCGGGGGCACCGCTAGCCGCGGAGCGGGGGAGGGGCCCAGCGACCCAGGGAGGGTGTCGGGGGCCCCGTGAAGTTTTTAGGTTCCCTGATAGAAAAGCCCCTTTCAGTAGTAGCAAATCTTAATACCCTCCAAAGGCAGTTTTTATTTCCCCCACAGCGTAGGTGGGCACTCGGGCCCCGTAGGTATTGTGGGGGGGTCGGCAAAGGCAGTCTTGCCAGGGATTTAAATAAAAAAAATTTTTTTTTTTAAGTCGCCGTTTTCCCAAAAAACAAAACAGTTGTATTCGCATATACTGTAAAACAGCAGGGGTTTTAAAAATGAAAAGCCTTTCTTCAGACAAAAAAAAAGGAAAAGAGTCCACGTGTAAAGCAGGTCCTCAGGCCCACAGCCTTCAGTAGGAGTTAAAGTTCTGGTTACGGCCCAGAAAACCCCCTCCCAGATGAACAGCTCCCTTTTTTTTTTGTGGTAAAGACCCAGGTGGGTATGGGAGCGACTTTCCCCCCCAGGCTCTTGGCCACCCCAATAAAAAAACCCCCCCCCGAACTAAAGCAAAAAAACTGCAAAGAAACTAACTGGATTGGTTTAAATTTGTTTTTTTTATAAAAGGCACCACCCCCCCGGGGGTGATAAGTCCCTTCCCCATCTAGGCCCACCCCTTTTGGGCCCCTTCTACAGTAGGTATACAGCCACTTTAAAGTTTAGAAGATATATATATATATATATATATATATATATATGATCCCACAGTAGGTAAACAGGTTGCCTCGGTTGGTAGGTGTATAGGTATGTATATGTACTATCCCAGTAGGTAGTTAAGTATATAAGTCCCATAGAAGGTTGTATACTGTATATTGGTATATTGGTCCCCCAGTATGTAGGCTGCAGATAGATCCCCTCCTCAGGTTGGTTAGTCGGTTCACTGGTCCTTCGAATTTTGGTAGTTTTATATGTTCCCCGTTGTAAATAGATATATAGGTTCCCCCAGTAAATTGGTAGTTATATAGGGCCCCCACCCCACCAGTACAGTGGTAGTTTTACAGGACATTAGTATGAGAAAATATGCCCTTGCGGGTTGTAGCTTATGGGTCCCAAATGTAGATTAAAAAATGTTGTGGGGGCAATCGGTGGGCGTACAAAGACAAGTGTGTTTTTGGTAAAGTCAGATGGTGGTGGGAGTGTCATGGTTTTGGGTGCATGAGTGTGCTGGCTGTGGGGGAAGTCATGGGGAAACCCTGAATGCCAACTTTTTATGTGAAAAGTGCTGATCCCCCCCCTTCTGGGTGAGGAGTATTCCCAAATGATAACGACCCCAAACAAACCCCCAAGACAGCATCCATGCTAAGAAAATGAGGGTAAGGCTGGGTTAACATGGTGTTTTGGAAACGGTACCTTTTATAAGCTGTGTTGTAATGTGGCCCGTGCGTTTTTCCCAAAAGTAGTTGGCCCGGCCCCCCTTTTGCTTATCTTTAAAGGGGCACGTGAGGGCTATGATTTTACCTATTTTGGTCGTTTTTCGGGATTGCAGTACAAGTACGCCCCAAAGTACTCCACACAAATACAATGTGTGAATGTACCCTAATGATGGTGAAAATAGCCCAGCATGTTCCCGGGCATACCTATTTAGCTCTGTGGGGCCTCCCCAAATGGAAGGCGAAGGGAAAAAGGTTTTTTAACATTCACCAGTTCCCCTTTTTTTTTTATGAAGGAAGGAAGAGGATTCCCGTGGCTGCAACCTTGATTTTATGCCTCCTGCCTGGAGTTAAAGGGAAGTGGAAAAAAAATGGGGGGGCCACATGAATATTTACTTTGGGGTGCAATCACTTTTGTTGCAAACTTTTAAGACCCTTTTATCTGTGTGTTTAGTTTTTTGAGGGCCCCGAAATTTAAAGTTTTCAAGCTGTACATGTTATTTACAAATTTCTCAAAGTGTGAGATCTTCAGTGTTGTCCCACGAAACGATATAATGCAATATGTACAAAAATGGGAGGGGTGTATTGACTTTTGTGAGATACTGTTTATATAGTGATTTCAGTTGGTATAGTTGGGACCTTATAACGAGAAATGTGATGAGGTTTGATCTCTACTAATCTATATATCCATATCATAACTCCGAGGTGGCAGGCCAACTGTCTTGTGGTCATGTTAGACTCCAATGTGTCCTTCACTTCTGTATTCAATCCCTTGCAAGCATAGTCTGTGCTCCTTTGCTCTGATCTACCAATAGGTTTGTAATGTCTGCTTTATTCGTTGCTTTTTAAGGGGCTACAAACAAAAAGATTATAATTCTTATAATTGGTGCCTGATGGTTGAGCAGGATCTTAGATCCTTATCCTCCAGGAGAACCTCCATCTAAACACATGTTGGACTCTTTACTGCTCTGTCTTATTTTAGTCAATGTTTGTCGTTTTTTAGTAACTGATTGATTTGTCACCAGCTCTTGGCACCAGAGCAACATCCAGGACTACAATAAGAAATCTGCTGAGCGGTTCCCGGCAAGCTGCCATCAGCCTGAGGGGTAAAATAAATAGGAGAGTCAACCTACTTCTGCCCCTGATGAGAAATGAGCTTCTGGAGGACATGGAAGCCGGCCAAAGAACATAATGAGTCACCGAGCCAAGAACACTTCATGTAGTGTTTACTCAGCAGATATATGAGGATCCCAATGCAGGTCGTGTTGTTCTCTACGTCTAGAACTTTTCACAGTAATGAAGATTTATTATACTACTAATATAGGTCTTTAACTATACAATGCCAACATATGTCGCAGCACTGTACAATTTAAAGGGAACAGGTAATGAGAAATTATAGAGTAACAAAGCTGTAACCAGATCAAACAAGAATATTGAGAGCTCACAATCTATGAGAAGGTAGAGGAGTGAGGGTCCTGATCACAAGAGCTTACCATCTTTGAGTAAATAGGGATGCGGACCATCCCCAAAAATTTCATAGACCTCTCCCTTTCACAAAAGGCCATGGCCACTACATCCAACTACTGTGTAATGGGTCTGAAAGAAAGCTAATTTAGGGGTTTGGCATCAACAAAATTTCCTGGACGTTGGATAGCCCATCCAGGAGAGCTGGAGATGTTTCTACCATACAGTGATCATATAGTGGTAGACGCCAGTGTACACAGACTCTACACACTGTATATTACCTCCATACACTGACCATTTAGTGGTAGACACCAGTGTACACAGGCTCTGCAGACTGTATATTACCGCCATACAGTGACCATATAATGGTAGACACCAGTGTACATAGGCTCTGCAGACTGTATGTTACCTCCATACAGTCATCATATAGTGGTAGAGACCAGAGTAGACAGGCTCTGCAGACTGAATATTACCTCAATACATAAACATAAGGGGGTAACCCAGTGTCCCAAGGTTTGCGAGATTTTTATTTTTACGGCCCAAATAGTTAGAACAGTGTACACGGGCTTCAGACGTATTTACCCCCATGAGTTAATATGGTAGGACCAGATACTCGGGCTCTGCAAACTGTATATTACCTCCAACAGTGACATATATGGTAGACCCCAGTTGTATCAGGCTCTCAATGTTTGTTACTTAATAAATAAACTTGGCCCAATTGATCAGAATGTAACAATCTATTTTGGCTCAATTCACGGGATCCCACTTCGCCACAGTCACTGTTGCAAATATAGGGACCCAAATTTAAAATTCATACTTTAATCTTTTTTAAAACGTAAAATTTAAACCCCGTAATAAACAGCATGCCCATTATACGTATAAAAAAAGCGTATACTCGGGTTAAATTTCGGCACCCCAAGTTGTTAATGTTGCCCACAATCACCCCCCCATTAGGTGAGAGGAGACCCGGGTTCCAAGGGCAGACGAGACGACACCCGTGCGATGTTTTTTTTTTGGGGTTACTTGGAAGGGGGGAGCTATCTCCAAAAAGCCCCCGGGCTTGCTTCTCGTTTCCTTGGATGCCGGGCTGCTCCCCAAATCGGGGCGGAAATTGTGGACAAACATTGAAGAAATTATGGCCAAACTTCAAATGTTTATATATTAATGGAATGCAAATTTTTAGGTTTTTAATGTTATTTTTTAAAGATGTATTAAAGTTTTTAAATTTTTTTTTTGATACTCTAATTTTGCAGTAAATTTTAAAACCTCTTATAGTGACTAAAAATTTTGTAGACACAGTGTAAAGGTCTGCAGCCCGTATATTCCCCCCACGGGCCCCTATAGTGGTGACACCTGTACACAGGCTTGCGACTGTATTTTCCCTCCATACAGTGACATAATGGGGTCCAGTGCACCCAGGCTTGCGACTGTAAAACCCCCAAGATGACCATTAGTGGTAAAACCCATTTAACAGGTTTTGTATGTATATTACTTTCCATACAGTGCAATAGGGTGACCCCAGTGTAAAGGTTGAGACTGAAAATTTACTCGTACAGTGACCTATAGGGGTAGGTACAGGTAAAAGGCTCTGCAGATGTTATTCCCCCCATTCAGGACAATATGTATTGGGTTTCCATGTACACGGCTCTTCCATGTATTTACCTCCATACAGTGACCTATAGGGTAGGTCGTGTGGCCAAATATTCCCAAAATTTTACCACACAATATTTTGATCCTCATTTTTCCAATATTGTTTACCTCCCCTGGGGAGGTTTACCCCTACTTTCTATTGTGTTTAGACCTACCTTTTTATTTTACAGATGACCCGCTTTCCTATGGTAGGAAAAAAGGGATGCCTGCTGTTGTCAATGGAGAGTCACCCATCATTTCTATATAGGCCCCAATAAGATAGGTAGGTATTAATTTATGTCCCCAGTGGTTATAGGAATAGTGTCCAGTCTGGGGAGGTTAGTCCCTATATTCTGTGGGGATATAAAGTTCCACATAGTCTGTGGGATGGGGTTTTTCTCCATATTTTTCTGTAGACAGGTATACATCCCTCATATTAATCTGTAGGCAGGTATACTCTTCCCTTTATTTGTAGTTAGGAGGTTATGTTTTCCCCCTAGTCTGGGATAGCTCCCGCTACTAATAAGGAGGATAGTCCAGCATACCATATAGGTGGGTGTTCCCCTAAATCAGTGGAGTGACAGGTGGCTTAAAAATAAAAAATAACAGTATTATTTCTTCTTTGGTCTTGAAGTGAATCGTGGGCCTCTGTTTTTGCACGGTGCATAAAAATCATATCCCTAGGCAGCGTGATGACACTCTCACACCACCTGTGAAGGATACTCCAAAGGGAAGCAAGTAACAAGTGAGGGTCCTGATCACAAGAGCTGACAGTCAATGAGGAGATCTAGGGGATTAACAATACTTGGATTAGTTATTCTCTGCCTGATCATCCTTGGTCAAGTCTTTTAGTCCCCGTCTTATTATGAAAATACTGGACCAATCATTCTTTCCCCTCATTCGTTCTTTTTTCCATGACCAAAAAACTTGGACCACTTCTTGACCCGATCATCCCTTTGGGCCAATTTTTAATCTTGTTATTCTTATCCCAAAAAATATTGGACCAAAATTCTTGGGCCCTTTTCTTTGCCCTTTTTTCCCAGACCAACAATACCTTTGGACCAAAAAATTTTTGTTTTCATCCATAGTCAGTTATTCTTTCCCCGTCTTTTTTTATCCAAAAATAAAATTTGGGCCGTCATTTTGCGATCATCTGGTCCGTCTTTTAGTCCTTCTCTTTTATCAAAAAATGAAAACCAAAAATTTTGCGAATCCTTAGTCAATTTAAATTTTATTCCGTTATTATTAAACCAAATACTTTCCTTTTATTTTGCCCATTCAGTATTTTACCTGCTACCTTGATTTAACAATGTTGGACTAATATTTTTTGTTTAATATCCCTTAAACCCCAGTCACTGTATTTTTCTATCCTTTATCCAACAATAAGACCCAAATTTTCTTGCCCGACATCCCTTGGTCCAGTCTTTTAGTCTGCCTTTTCTTGATCCCAAAAAAACTTGCAGTCATTTTTGTGACCCTCCTTTGTCAGTTGTCAGTCCGTCTATCTTGTCCAAAGTTTTTGGACCAAAATTCCTTGGTGCAACATTCTAGCTTTTCATCATTGACCCATAATATTTGGCCCGGATTCTTGGCCTGATCATTTTTGGGCCCCAAATTTTTTGCCCGTCAATTCTTTTTCAAAATATTGGACCAAAATTCTTGGGCAGTTTCTAAGGCTGATTATCTTGATCAAACATATTTTGGCCAAACATTTTTGCCTGTATCCCTTTGTCCCCGGGTTTTTTGGGCCATTTATCCTTATTGCAAAAATATTGGTATCTTATTTGATATCTTTGGCCCAACTTCTTTTTGTCTATTCTTCATCCAATAACACTTGGACAAATCATTCTTGGTCCAGTCTTTTTAGCCTGATCATCCCTTTACCCAAAAATATTGGAAAAAAATTCTTGGCTGTCACCTTGGGCCAGTCTTTAGTTGGTTTTCCGATCCCAATGGTGTATACTTCCCCTGGGGGGGGGTCAGCCCCAAGGGCAAAGAGTAGGTGTCCCCGGGCTTTTCCCCAGAAGCCCCTGTAAATGGCTTTTTTTCTTGTTTTTCTGGTATCCTTTTCCAAAAAATACTTGGAAAAAATCAATCTTGTTGCTGACATTCTAATTCTTTCTGCCTTTTTCCCCTAAAAATTTGACAGTCATTCTTGGCCTTTTTTTCTTGGTCCCGTCATTTTTTTTAGGGCAAATTTAGCCCTTTATCCTTTCATTTTTGATAGTCCTTGTGATGTATGTTGTCCTTTTTCCTGCCTTTCTATCTTCACTACATCATTGCCCTTCCCATTCTAGACCCCTAAAAAATTTCCCCCATTATAAATTCCTTTCAAACAGGCCCAATCCTGTCTATTTTGGATATCATTATTCTTAGCCCAGGACTTTTGGTACTATATTTTTCCCGATATCCCTTTTCGGTTTTAAGCAATTTTTGACCCTTTTTGGCCCGTAGATTAAAAGGGGTTTCCCTTTAGGAAACCCCCATAATTTTACAGAATTTTTGACAAAAAGCAAATCCAAAATAACCCTGCTAAAAAACCCAAATGAAAAAGTAAACCGGGGGGGAGGGAAGGATTGCGAACCCAACAGTAAAAGTTCAGTTTCTCTGCAGCGCCAACACAGGGGAAAAAGAAACATTGAAAAAGTTGATTGGTCCTTTGTAAACGGGACAGAAAAGGTCCTCCCGGCAAAAACGCTGTACGAATTTTAAACTCCCCCCAAGGATGGAGACCATTATTAAAAAATTCATTAAAGGGTTATGGAAAACTCCCTTAACCCCAGCCCCGATCCCTAACCCGGGGTCTCCCGGGAACACAATGGTTCAGAGGGGGATCGTTAAGATAAATTTTCACTGTCCCGATCCCCCCGAGGGCCCTATCCCCCAATCCGTCCCGTCACAAATCCATATTACTAATTTTTTTTTTGCATAGGCAAACTTTAAAATTATCGTTCTTATTATTAAAAACTAAAACTTTAAATTTTATTATTCTAAATTTAAACCCCCTTTTACACACTATTTAAAAACCCTTTTTCTATCCTCTATTTAACCTTTGTTTGAAAAGGGGGAAAAAACCCCTTTTTCATCAAGTCTGGTGGAACCCCCTATTAAAAAGGAGAGCCTTTTACATGCAATACAGTTCAGTAAGGGGTCCCAGCCAACACTTGGGCAGTGCCCTAAAATTAATAGGGCAAGAAAAAATAGGCCCCTTGGACACCCTCGCAGAGGTAATTTTTAGACAGAGGTGAGAGTCACATTTTTAAAAAATATGCCCACTCGCCCACATGTTTCGCCCGCTAATGGGTTTACAAGGCTTAGAGGTCCGGACCCCCTTAAACCTTGATTTAAAACAGGGAGCTGGGGAAAAATGTGGGAGTCAGGCTGACTTTTAAAAATTTTGATCTTACCCCTGCTCAAGTGTACCCGCGCTCGGGGGTCACAAGGGGGGGTTATTTGTTTGTTCTATGAGTTGGGAGATGCCCCTATTGGTTGGGATCCTTCTGAAACTAGTACTTTCTTGATATAAGGCTCTCCTGTTAATAGTTTGGGGGTTCCACAGACTTGAGATAGAAAGGGGTTATTTTTTTTCAGAAGAAATTAAATGAGAGGATTAAAATCAGGGTTTTTAAAAATGTTAAAAGGGGTTTAAAAGTTAGATATAATAAAAATTAGTTTTAGTGTTTAATAGTAGAGAACGATAGAGTTTAAATTTTCCCATGGAAAATAGTAAATATAGTGATCAAAAGTCACTCTTAGTTCTCTTGCGAGATTCCCAATTTTTTGGAGATTATGTGACAAGTCCCATATTACACCCAGAACCTGTCATTATCTGAGCCTATAATCAGGAAACCTTTCATTAGCAGAACTTCTGCTGACTCCAAGGAAGAGAGATCCTCCAGACCCCTGAGACCTTCACAGGAGCAGGTCTGTAATTATAGTCATTGTGCGTCCTCCGAGTAACCTGAGCCCAGATGTTCATCCAGAACATATTATTACCTGCATAGCTATAAATACCAACAGGTACAGGACCCTGACATTTAAATATATCAACCCACACATGATGGACATATATACCACCTCCACATTATATACATATATACATTGTCAGTCTGATACATATATATCACCTTAGATCAGTTCTGTAGAAACAGCTTCAGTCCCATACATACATCCACCCCACATCATATACATATATACCACCTCCACATACAGATATACAGTTTTAATCGGATACATATATACCACCTCCACGTTAGATCCATATATACATCCTCAGTCGTATGCTTATATTCTACCCCACTTCTTTATCATTATATTTTATATATATATATATATATATACACTCAAATTATATACAACCTCATATCATATATATGCACTTATCACCTACATATCTACAGCCTGATATAATATACATATATCCACGTACAATTCATATGTACTACCTTATCTCCACATCATATACATATAGATAACCTTATATCATATACATACATAGATTCACGCATCATATACTTCTCCTCATCATATACATATCATACACTTCATATACACATAATTCCCAGCAGACTGTATACATGTATATACCCTCATATCATCCCCACATCTATATCACATTGGGGGCTGGGAAGTTTCTCCTGTAGTATTATCATATTCATGTTGGATATTCCAAAATATGGACACATTACCGTATCCAGTCTGATAAATCCATAAGTTTGTGACCCCCATAGCAGAGTTATGTCTACAAGGACCTAAACCTTTAGGATGAAGAGACATGAAGGCATTTTTGGCATGCTGGAGTGATTGATGAAGACAGCCCTGGATATGTCCAGATGGTCTCTTGTTTGATGAGCATTAGACCACAGATCAGGTAGGTGCTAACCTCATCATATCCTCTTCTTATGTAAAACATTATCCCATAGTTTCAGGGTAGGGCTCCCCTGTTGAGTCTATGCCTCCTCCATGATGGAACATTACCCCTAATCGTAGGTTGACCCGTTCTGATCTACAAGCCTCCTCCAAACAGGACTTTACCCCATAAAAAAGGTAGGGTGATCCTGTGTTTTACTCACTAGCCTTCTCCGTATATGATGAACTTTACACCATAGATCAAAGTTATTTTCTATGTACTATTGTATTATGGGGTCCAGGAGTCAAATGAAAAATGACCCCCAATGCCCATACCCGTTTTCAAAAGCTGCACAACCATGCATTCTGTGAGATACAATCAACATCTGTACATTATAGAAAATCAATTTTTTCATAGCTTTACTTCAGCTATATGAGTCACATCTGACCCTGGCCCCGGCATGCCCCTTGTTATCTAGGACTTCTTTCGGTCCATGAGGAGAATCCTTCAGCTGCTTCTTCTTCTGTCTTCACTAAGTGAAGAAAAATCTCAGTTTGGCTGCAACCTCCATGGTTGGGCAATGGATTCCTTCCTTCAGAATGGAGATATTCTTATTGGAGGAGTGTTCGTTGTTCACTCAGGCTTTGACTTTCAACCACCGACTTTTCAGGAGCTGCCAAAAAAGATCCCCCCCCCCCCCCTGCATGGGTAAATTTGGGTCAAATGTACTTTTTAATGCCTAAGGGTGCGGCGTAGTGTATGTATAAAAAGGGTTTCCAGAAGGTTCAAAGGTGGGATTGGAAATGATCATGTAATTTGCTCCAGATCACATTGGCCATGCACGTAAAGATGGTCAAAGTAAGATTTGAAATGTACACAGAAATAATGTATTCAGGCAATGTTCACCACACTGTGGAAACAAATGGTGCAAGTGGTTGGTCTATCTTCAATGGGGAGCCTTCGGCAGTAGCTTGTAATAGTGTTTCAACGATCTATAGCAGTATATGTAAGTACGTTAAAAAGACCTGTTTCTTTTCAAATAGTTTTGTTTCTAAAAAGTACATAAGAAATGCTTATATTAACAGTGAAACTCATTGTACAATCAGTGGCATCATGTGTCATACCTGTAATAAACTATACATTGGTAGTACAAACGTGGCATTTTGAGGAAGTTCATGCTAGTTCCCTCACTTCCTTCAGATGCATTGGGTAGATAAACCACTAAGAGGAGGTAATTGGACCAAAACACTAAGGCTAGGTGAAGCTTTTTGAATAATGGAGTTAGAGACTAGGGGCATACATGAAAAAACTTTGAGACTCTCGGTTCCCAAAATTTTTTTGATCAAAGATTTTTAAAGTCCCCACGCTTTAAAACGTGATCTCAAAATCGGGCAGCCCTACAATTTCCTTACCTCTCAATAGAGCCAATTAACGGCCTCTCACAGGGTCAACCGACCTCCAATATAAAGAGAGAAAAAAATAATAAAAAACACCAGACTTGCAAAACTGCACTTCTTATGACAGCCTGTGAGAGTGGGCGGTGCAGAAACCCAAAATGGAGGCACTCCTTTCTCCCCATATAGGTTAAGTTCAACATACACCAAATATAACGTATGGTTCTGAACAAAAACATTTCTGAAAAAAGTATGCAAACCTGGGTGCCACTGGCAGGGCTGCGGCACACCTATTTTATATATATACATGTACACGCACACTACTGTCAGCGGCACACTACTGCAAAAAGGGCAATACATTACGTGGAAATCCCTTGTTTTTTGTGCAGAACCATACGTTATATTTGGTGTATGTTGATTTTAACCTATATGGGGAGGAAGGGGTGCCTCCATTTTGGGTTTCTGTCCCCGCCCCAAAGTTTTTTCATGTATGATAGATAGCATAAATGATTCTTTAGGGATTTCCACGTAATTTATTGCCCCTTTTTGCAGTAGTGTGCGTGGGCAGTGGTGTGCGTTGTGTACATGTATATTATATGTGCCGCAGCCCTGCCCAGTGGCACCCAGGTTTGATACGTTTTTTCAGAAATGTTTTTTGTGCAGAACCTACATTATATTTGGTGTAGTTGAATTTAACCTATATGGGGAGGAAGGGGTGCTCCATTTTGGGTTTCTGCACCGCCACTCTCACAGGCTGTCATAAAAGTGCAGTTGCAAGTCTGGTGTGTTTTCTTATTTTTTTCTCTCTGTATAATGGAGGTCGGTTTGACCAGTGAGAGGCCTTGAATTGGCTCTATTGAGAGGTAAGGATAGTGTAGGACTGCCCGATTTTGAGATCACGTTGAAAGTCGTGGGCAGCTTAAACATCTTTTGATCAAAATATGTGAACCGAGAGTCTCAAAGTTTTTTCATGTATGATAGATACATAAATTTTTTTAAGACTGGGGCGACACTATATTAAAGTGTAAAAAATCCCGCCAGAATGTATGAACACTACTGTGGGTCAAAGTTTTGCCTTTTAGTTCCACTAAGGAAAACTCGGCTAAACTAAACCCCTTGTAAAGGGTTTCGGGCTGTTCCAGCAGTAAGGGCCCCCATTTTTGCCATCCTCCCTCCAAAATGTGTAGAATAAAACCCGGTTTTTGTGCAATTTCCCCTCCAGAATGCCTCCCAATCTCAGGTGCATCACAAAGTGCCGCAGGCACCCAATAATGCACCTAATTTTCTTTTTTTTTTTCCAACTTGTCTTTTTTATTGCAAACACGTTTAAACAGGTTTTAAAAAATTGGGGCAGTTTGGCCAAAAATAACATTTTTTAAAATTAAAAAAAAAAAAGTAAAACATATCAAACCATAACATGGGAAAGCTTATTTGGAAAACCTCAACCCGAAAAGGGAACATTTTTTTTTCCCCGGTTGCACACAACACCCGCTAGTCTCAGGGGCCTTACCCACGGAAAATTCGTAAAGTGCCCCCAAAAGACTCGTAGGGTTTCTTTTTCCCATGTATTATTTTTTTTCCCCTTTTTTTTCCAAACTTTATCCTAAAAGAAACATAGAACAAGGGAAAAAAAAAGGGGGGAAAGGGGTGGGGGGGGGGGGGGGGGGAGACAAAAAAAAGGGAACCTCCCTGCGCCCCGCACATCCAGCACACCCGGTCCAAAGGCTCAGAGTTGCTGTGAAAACACCTCCATATTCAGATTATTTTTTGCTATGTCTATGATTTCAGATGCATTGGGCTTTTTGGGAACCAGGTCCCAAAGGAAAAATTTCGAACCCTTCTTTTATTTTTGTTCAAAAAGTGTGTGGGCAAGAGAGTGATGAACGGTAAACCATGTGCGGAAGAAGTTTTGTGCTAGTCTTTCTTTTTGTTGTGTTTGTGTTATCCATTTTCTTTCCTAAAATAGTGTGCCCAATTTATCCAAAAATATTTTTGGGGTGGGTGGGCTGGGTTTTTAAATTCCAGCACTGCAAGACAGATTTTCTGGCCGCGCTCCCCACAAAATACAAGGGGTTTTTTTTGGAAAGGTTGGGAGCGAGGTGAAAATCCTGGGGAAAGATCCCAAAAACCCCAGGGTTGCTTAAATTTGGGGCAATTTGGAAAAAAATTTTCCTGGTGGTAAAGGGATGAATTGGGGGACCGAAGTCTGTATCGCCGGGCAAGCCCAAAAAGGCATTGTAATAGGTCTGCATAAAGGTGACTAAATTTTTTGGGCATGTGTGGGTGTCTGATTTGGCCCACCCAGAAAGTTGTGAGGCGGATATTTTGCCTTTGGGGTAATCCAAAGGGCCTTTTCCCCCAGTATGACATAGTGGGTAATTTTTGGTGTTTGTTAAAGAGAAGTGAGAAGGAGGTTGGGGGACAAAGGGGGAAATTTATTTTTTGGCCCAATTTGGGGCGAGCCACCTTGCATTTTGGGAATAGTCAACGGCTTAGAAATGCGGTGAAAAAATCTAGTGAGTAAACTTTTTGTACTTTGGGGTTTTTGTTTGTGATTTTGAGGAATGGAAAAACCCCTTTCTGAATCCGTCAGATTTTTTGTGACTGCAGCATTTTAACTGCATGCCTGAATAATGAAAGGGGTGGGGGGACCGGGCCCGGGAAATTTTAAAGTTTGGCCTCTTTAAACATGTAAGGGCGCCCGGGTTTTTTAAAGTCATCAAAACCCGCTATTCTACTTACCCGGGGATTTCCCTTGCACTGTTTGAATCTGAGAGGAGGTTTTTCCCATGGAAAATTTGGATTATTTCAAAAGGGTTTAAAAAAAGGGGAGTGTTTTTGGGTTTAGTCCTAAGACGTCCCCGGTTTTTGTCCATGCACGCCATGCCGTCATTAGAAAGGGGGGTTTTGCAGTGTCTCAGGGGGAAGAGTTTGATAAGGAATGTAAGGGGTCGTCAATGAGATGTTAGGGGAAAGTGTTATCTAAGTAAAAACATCCGTAAAAGTTTGGATTTGGTTACCCAAATTTCCCTACTACTCTGGGGTTTGCGATGCAATATTGTAGAGTTAAAAATTCCCTGGGAAAATTAAATTTCCCCCTTTGGAGCGGCTTTGGGTTTCAAATTTACCCATCCCTTGGGGCAGGTCTCCCGGTTTTTCCCAGAAAAAAGCCCGAAAAAAAGGCCTTTTATTTCCCACTTCCTTGGTTTTTTAAAAAAAGTGGTAGTGTTTTGTAGTAAGTAAATTTTTTTTGGGAATGCGATCATTTTGACCAAGTTTGCCCCCCCCAAAATGGGGACAAATCAGCAGTCCGGGTTTTGAAAGAGCCTCTCAAATTTCCCCCAAAAGGGGTATTACATTATATTTGAAAATTTTTGGTTTTGCATTTTTTGGGGTTTATGAAAAACCCCCAAAGGGGTAGGTTTAATGTGTGGCATTCCCCACCAAAAACGGTAATGTCCCCGCCCAAAGGGGGTTTGGGACCCCCTTTTTAAAAGAGTCCTTCCGACTTGCCCCTCTTTTGAACCCTAAAAAGGGCCCGACAGGGAGCCAAAAGCCCCCAAAACCTTTCCAGTATCCCGGCAACGAGTGTTCTGGGTCAGAAATTTTATAGATTAGGATGTCACTGCGAAACCCGAGAGCTTTATTTTTTTTTGAGCCAATTTAAATTTCCCTTTTCAAAGGGTGTGTTTTTTTTCTAGATGTCTTTTTAACGGGCCCAATAGATATGTTAAAGAGAAGGGGGAAAATGGGCAGCCCTCCCGGGTTCCCTCTTTTAATGGGGTTTTAAAACTAAGGGTGGGTTTTATTGCCCTTTCAACATCGTGGACAATCTGACGGGAAACGCTCAAAAAGGATACAAATTAAACTCCAAACCCTCTGTCCCCTTAAGCGGGTTTGAGGGGAAATTCCCACGAAAACCGATTCGAATGCTTTTTCCTGCACCCAAGGGATTTAAAAAAGGCATTTTCTGGAGGGGTTTTTTGGGTTCTCATTTTGGGGATCGAGCTGCTATCGCCTTTCTGATCCCCCAAGTTGAATCCCTTTATTCCTAATAAAACCCTTCTCCCATTAAAATAGCAGGGGTTCCTACCATCTCTTGTAACCGTCTGCTAGTATTTTGGTGGGATTTTTTTAGTCTTGTTTCATTAATAAAATTGGCCTGAAAAGATTGGAGTCTCTCGGGGCCCCTGTGGGGCTTCAGGCCCCAAAATAGTCCTGACGACACAAATTAAATTTGAGAGGCAATGCCCCCCTGTAAACCTCATTTGGGTAGCTGGAAAGGTGTGGGGCCAATTTTGGTTGAAAAAATTTTTTGTAATATTCTGCGAAAACCCCGTCTGCCAGGTGTTTTGTTGTTGGGTAAGTTCTTTTTGGGTGTTTTTACTTCTTCTTGTGTTATCTTTTTTCTCCAGGGAAATCCTTTAAAAGTAGTGGAGAGCTTTGGTAGAGTCAAATTTTGCATAAATTGCCATGTGGGAGCCGATCATAGGGGGGGCTTTATTTAAAAAAAGTTTAAGTACCTGGCGAAGATCTTTTGTATGTCACTAGGGGGTGGTGTCCCCGGGTGTGGGTCACAGGGGCCTGTTGTGTCAGGGTACTACCTTTCGAGGTGGTTTTTTCATTCTAGCCCTTGGAAAGGGGGCTGACCCTTTTTTGCCCCCTTGAAGAATTTATTTTTTTACCCCCTTATGCCCCCTTTTGTTGGCCCTTTTAAGTAAGTCTCCATTAATTGCTTTGCCCCCCAAAAAATTTTTTCCCCTAGTTGTTGGGTTTGGGGGTTTGGCCCAAAATACCCCGAAATTTGGGTTTGGGCAAAAACCGAGTTCAGAAAAAAGCGTATTTTTTGCGGGGGGTTCTTTTTCCCTCAGTTTTAAGTGGAGTTTATGTGACCCCGCAGGGCCTTTGAGGCCGACCCAAAAAAATTCCCAAAATCAGAGACATGTTTTAGGGTTATCGTCCCCATAATTTGCCCGTGGGGTTATTAGATACTGTCTAAAATTTCCCCCAAGTTCATGAGGGATATTTGGAAAACGCCATTTTTGTTTTCTACCTTTACTTCCTGGGCTGGCCAAAAAGAGGTTTTATAGGGGCGGGGGTCTGAGATTTATGATATTAGCTTTAACCCCTCCCAGGACCCCCCGGAAAAAAAACCCGAAGAATAGAAAAAAAATCGATACGGGGGGGGGTGGGGTTCCAGGACATTAGAATAGAAATAAAATCCTTCGGGTGTGCCCCTTTTTGTAATCGCCACGGATCGCAAAAGCGGGTGATCATGAGTGTCAAAAGGCTAGCTAAAGGAGGTTTTGGGGCATGTGAGGAGTATGTGATCGTCCAAATTCCCCCTTGAGGATGTTATTAAATCGCCCCCCACAAAAAGTTATGCAGGGTTTTTTTTCCTATGAAAGGGAAATTATTAAAAGTTCCGCAAAAAATTGTGGTTCGGGTTTATTGGGTGCGTAAACATTTGGGGGGTGGGATCGGATTTGATTGATGGTGACTTTTAAAAAATAGATATCTACCCCCCCGGGTCCCCATGTGTGGCGTGAAAATTTCTGGAGAGACGGAAGTGTGGAAAATAACGTACGCCCCGGGTTTTTAGTTTGAATGAGGCTGTTTACTGCTTTCCCCCTCCATGGGGGTTTTAGGGATTATCCTCTCCCCATTTTTTCCCAAAGGGTCTCCTGCAAAAAGATAATTTGAGGGGGAAAATTCTTTAGATGGGAAAATTAACTTTTTTACGTTTTATTGGGGGGTTGAGGGCCCCCCCACAATTTCCCGCAAATTTAAAATTTTTAAAGCGGGTTGAGGGTGTGAAAGGGGGGTATTGTGTGCGTGGGTTTTTTGTATTAATTTTTCCTATTCCTGACGGAGGTTTTCGTCGGGATGGCTGGTTTTATCCACAAGATGGAGGATCCCCTTTTCCCCGCGGCAAAGGGAAAAGCCTCCCCTTGTTTGGCTTCTGGTGTGTCAGGTGGCCCCGGGGGGCAGGCAGGAGGGGAAAAAACTGGGAAAGAAAAAAGGGGTTAAAAAAACATCCCCAGAAAAACCCTTGTGGTCCCCAAAAAAATGCAAAATTGAACATGTCCCTTCCCAAAAAAGAGAATTTTGGTTCAGTAAAAATGGGTTTTCACGTGCACCTCCCGGGGATATGCGTGTTCTTTGGGGAACTAAACCCCCGGGGATAATTTCACTGTCCGGGGCGCCCCGGGGAAAAGGCGACGGCGCGCCTCCTTTTGGTCCTCATAGAAGGTGGGTCTTTCCCTTCGCTGTTACTTTTTTGGCGCGCAGGGTAAAAGCAAGGAAAAACATATTCCTTTCGAAAGGAGACGCATAACGGCGTGAATGCTTTCCTCTTTGCCGGGGCTGATGATGAGAATTCCCGGAAAAACAAAGGGTAGGTGTGTTGTTTTACCTGAAAAAGATCTTTTCGCCTGTGGGGTCGAATCACCCCCCTCCCTGAATTTTCCAAATTTGGGATATCGGGCGATCACCCTTTTCTTTGGGCCCGCTGTTTCCCCTCCCCTCTGTGTGGTCCCCAAACCTGTGAGCCTTTTTTTCGATTATTTAAGGGGTCCGGGGGGGAGGTCTAGTTTTAGGGCCTTTGGGTAGGGCATCCCCAGGTATTTTGAAGTTTGTCGTTGGGGATGTGCTCTGGTTTCTCCTACGAAACGGAGGGTTTTTTTCCCTCTTGTTCTCCCAGGTCTTCTAATTTTTCGCGAAGAATTAATTTTTGCGTTTTGGATTTGGGGAATTTTTTCCTGTTTGTTTGAACAGATGTTTCGAGGATGAACTTGGTCTCTAGCTGCAATTTTCTTCTGAGCCCCCCTCCCCGGAAAACTGGGGAGAGGTGGTTGAAGGAAACTTTGGATCCTATCTATTTTTTTTTCAAATAAGGGGGAGAATTTTTTGCTCTTTCCCGGGGGCCCCTAATTTGGGGCATTTTCCTTGTTTGGGGGCTTTTGTTGAGCCCTAGGGGCTTTTATGCTGGCCCAAAGGTTCCGGGGGGGGGAATGCATCCCCTGTAAACAACTCCTGTGGGGGCCATGGCTGGAGGTGAGGGTGGGAGTTAATTGGCCCCTTGGGTTTTTTCTTTTTTCCCTTTTGGGGGTTTGGTCCTGGGCTTGGGATATTTGGAGGACGGGCGCGGAAAGGGGTGTTTTTACCTTGTTTTTGAGTTGGGACCCGAAACGTAAAGTATTTTTTCCATTATGTAAAGGTAATTTTTAAAGGGGGAGAAAGGTTTTAAAAGAGACAGTTGTTTTTTGCGCCAAAGAGTGTACGGGTTTTTTTAATACAAAAAAGTCCTGTAGCTACATCCTATGAAAACAGAGAGGAGATTTAAAAGGGTTGGGGGTTTGGGTAATTTACCAGTAGGTGGCCCCCCCCTGGGGCTTTTTCGTTTGCTCTTACTGCTGAGAGGAGGTGTCTGGAAAAAATTTAGTCTACAGATTGGGGCTCCCGGGCGAGTTTTTCACGGGTTGTTTTGTTTTTCCTATCCCCACAATGTATACAGGCGTCTTTTCCAGAATCTGTGGGGAGCCCTTTTCCCCCCCAAACTTTTTGTCCCCTCCTTGAGAACAGTAGATTTCTTAAATCTAGTTTCATGTAGTGGCAATTTAGGGAGTTCTTCTTTTCTTTTTTTGGGGTTTGTAGCTTGAAGGGCTCAGGCTAAAGGGGGCTTCTGCTCTTTAAGAAGAGAAACTGAGGGTCGTTTTGATTTATGAGGGCAGCCCGCTGATGCGGTTTGCTCGAGTCAGAGGTGATTATGGGTACGGGGACTCGGGGTTTAAAGGGGGGAAAAGGCTTTTTCATGAACCCGGCTGGGGGAACGTACTGGCTACCCGGGTTTTTTTCCCTTTTTAGGTGCCTTGGGGTTGGAGAGAGAGTGCCCCGATGCTGTGGGCTGATACAACGTTCGGGGGGCGTCAGTAAGCTTGCTTGGGTTTTTGGGGGGAGCTTCACTGGGGGGTCCCGTAAAAGAAATCCCCGTTCTGGGGGGCTTTTTAGGACTTTCAGGTCTCGGTAAAACTGGGAGAAACCCCCCCTCCCCTTTGGGGGAACGGATTTTCCCCTTTTTTCCCTTTTTAAATTTTCCCGCAGGGGCGTCTGATGTTTGCAGGAGCTTATCCCGCTTGCCAGGGTGTCTGCTTCCTTTTCTGGATTTTTTTTGGGGACCGCGCCCCGGGGACCTTCCTCCCCGCTCTCCTTCTTTCTCCCCCCTCCGGGCTCTGTGCCCAGTCCCGGGGCGGCGTGACTTGCCTGCGCTCTCCGGTTCTCTCCCCAGGTCCTCTTCTGACACCCGGGGCTCGTAAACCCCGGGCACCCGGTTTTCTCCCTCACCCAGTGGGGATGCAGGCTTTTTCCCCTAAATTTACGGGTCCGTAAAGCCGCACATTTGCTTTTGGGGCAGTGGGAAAGGGCCTGAGTCCCCGTACTGGGTGGGGTTCTTGACCGCGGCCTGTACCTTTTGTTTCCCCCCGAGCCTGGCCGCGTGTTTCGCGACAAGGCCCGTGTTTCCGCCTCCCTTGGGGTTCCCGGGGGTGACAATATGGGGCTCCCTTTGGGTGGACCACGGCGAGCAGTGTTCCAATTTTTTTGGGTCGTCGGGACAAATCAAGGTGGGGTCTGGATGGCGTCGGGATGGAAGCTGGGGCACTGCGGAGGGTCCTCTAAATGCGGCCGCCTTTATGCGTCCCCCCCCGGGAAATGTAATGGCCCCCTAATTTTCAATACACCCGGTAATAAACTAGAGAACACCCCATACATAATGTCCCCCCTGGGTCTCCAAAAGGGTTTTAAAAATTTAGAAAGGCCCATCTAACATTTCATTTAAATTTAAAAAATCCCTTTTTGAAATTATCTGGGAGTGGTTTATTCTGTGTTAGTGATTAAAGAAAATGTACAATTTTGGGTAACTTTCCCCAAAATAAATAACTATAGGGGTTTTAAAATTTAAAAACAAAAAAAGGGGTTTAATAAATTTAAAGGGGGTTCTCATACGTCTGTTTTCATGGGGGTTTTTAATAAAGTGAGTTATGTGGTGCTGTTAGCTGTGGTCAATGACACGAGTGGGTCAGAAACGCGTTAGCGAGCACAAGCATTCATGTCTTTCTGTCTGCTGTAAACTTCTTCACTTGTAAAAGATTGGATTTTACCTTGCTGGATTTATAGTCTATCTATGTGAAGGTTTTTCCCTGAAGCACTATTATACAATTGGAAATGACCATGCACTTTGATCTAGATCATGTTGGCCATGGAGGTAAAGATGGTCAAAGATTGAAAAAAACCATGCACACTGCTATAGATCACATTGGCCATGCATGTAAATATGGTCAAAGTAAGATTGGAAATGATCATGGACATTGCTCTAGATCATGTTGGCCATAGTTTAGAGTTAAAGATGGTCAAAGATTGGAAAAGACCATGCACATTGCTGTAAATCGCATTGGCCATGCTTGTAAAGATGGTAAAAAAATAAGATTGGAAATGATCATGCACATTGCTCCAGATCATGTTGGCCATAGAGGTAATGATGGTCAAAGATTGGAAAAGACCATGGACACTGATATAGATCACATTGGCCATGCATGTAAATATGGTCAAAGTAAGATTGGAAATGATCATGGACATTGCTCTAGATCACGTTGGCCATAGAGGTAAAGATGGTCAAAGATTGGAAAAGACCATGCACATTGCTGTAGATCACATTGGCCATGCATGTAAAGATGGTCAAAGTAAGATTCGAAATGATCATGCACATTGCTCTAGATCACATAGGCCACAGATCTAAGGATGATCAAAGAAAAATTAGAAATTACTATGCACAATTCTCTGGATCCCATTGATTACAGAGGTAAAGATGGTCAAAGTAAGATTAGAAATTATGGAAAATGCCATGTACATTGTTCTAGATCATATTAGCCATAAAGGTAAAGATGGCCAAAGACTGGAAATCACCATATATATTGCTGTAGATCACATTGGTCATAGAGCAAAAATGCTCAAAGCAAGCATGGATATTATGGGAATTACCCTGCATATTTTTCTAGATCACATTGGCCATAGAGGTAACGATGGTTAAATGCTGAAAATCCCAATGCACATTGCTGTAGATCACATTGCCCATGCATGTAAAGATGGTGAAAGTAAGAAATGACCATGAGAATTGTGCTAGATGACATTGGCCACAGATGTAAACGTGGTCAAAGTAAGATTGAAATTGATCATGCACATTGCTGTAGATCGCACTGGTCATAGAGGTGAAGATGGTCAAAGTAAGACTGGAAATGACCATTGACATTGTTCTAGATCACATACAGTAAGCCATAGAGATAAACATTGTCAAAGTAAGATTGGAAATGACCACGAACATTGCCCGTTATCACATTGGCCATAGAGGTAAATGTGGTCAAAGTAAGATTGAAATTGACCATGCACATTGCTGTAGATCACACTGGTCATAGAGGTGAAGATGGTCATAGTAAGACTGGAAATGACCATGGACATTGTTCTAGATCAAATTGGCCATAGAGATAAATGTGCTCAAAGTAAGATTGGAAATGACCATGAACATTGCTGTAGATCACATTGGTCATAGAGCAAAAATTCTCAAAGTAAGAATGGATATTATGGGAATTACCCTGCATATTGTTCTAGATCACATTGGCCATAGAGGTAAAGATGGTTAAACACTGAAAATACCAATGCACATTGCTGTAGATCACATTGCCCATGCATGTAAAGACGGTCAAAGTAAGAAATGACCATGAGAATTGTTCTAGATGACATTGGCCACAGATGTAAACGTGGTCAAAGTAAGATTGAAATTGACCATGCACATTGCTGTAGATCACACTGGTCATAGAGGTGAAGATGGTCAAAGTAAGACTGGAAATGACCATTGGCATTGTTCTAGATCACATAAGCCATAGAGATAAACGTGGTCAAAGTAAGATTGGAAATAACCATGAACATTGCCCGTGATCACATTGGCCATAGAAGTAAATGTGGTCAAAGTAAGATTAAAATTGACCATGCACATTGCTGTAGATCACACTGGTCATGGAGGTGAAGATGGTCATATTAAGACTGGAAATGACCATGGACATTGTTCTAGATCACATTGGCCATAGAGATAAATGTGCTCAAAGTAAGATTGGAAATGACCATCAACATTGCTCTAGATCACATTGGTCATAGAAGTAAAGATGATCAAAGATTGGAAACGACCATGTATATTGTTTTTAGATCACCCTACCAGAGAGGTACATTTAATCAATGATTGGGAATTATAGAAATGCACATGTATATTGCTGTGGATTACATTGGCCATAGAGATAAACATGGTTAAAGTCAGTTTGGAAATGACCATGCACATTTCTCTAGGCCTTAATGGTCATAGATAATTATGTTTTTTTCCTGAGGATTTATCATCTTCATGTTTATCAAGTGAATTATCTGAAACAAATATAAATCTCTGTCATCTATCCGTTCTCACAGGTTTCATGTCCGCTATTACCGGGATGTCCTAGGCCTCATGTTTGCAATAAATGAAGTTAATCGATCTCCGGACCTTCTGCCCAATGTTAGTTTAGGCTTCAGTCTCGTTGACTCATGTATGTCTGAGCTGAGAGCGGTCGCCGGGGTCATGTACCTCATGTCGGGAGCTGATAACCCTGTCCCTGGATATGATTGTCACCTCCAGTCTGTGGCAGCTGGGATTGTTGGGGAGCTTGTATCTGCTTTATCTCTTCCAATAGCTCGGATCCTTGGTGTCCTCCATTACCCTCAGGTACAGTCATCTTATATGAACTGCTAGTTTGCTTTTTGCTCTCATCATACATTGCACTATACTCTAGTGATATCACTTACAAACTCTACTTTGTTATACATTATACATTTCCTAAATCCTAAACCAGATAACATCTTTTCCAGATTAGTCATGGAGCAACCCTATCGAGCCTTAGTAATAAGATCAACTTCCCATCATTCTTCCGAACAGTACCAAGCAACATGTTCCAGAACATTGCTCTGACTCAGCTGGTTGGCCAGTTTGGTTGGACATGGGTGGGTATGCTGGTTGTGGACAATGATGTGGGGCAGCAGGGTGGACAAGCAATCCAAGCTGGCATAGAGAGAAGCGGAGCCTGTATCGCCTTCCTGGAAAAAATCCACCTCAGCTATTCAGCCAGACAGATTTGGAGTGTAGTGGAGGTCATTAAGAAAAGTTCAGCCAATGTGATCATTCTGCACAGTCCCGAGGTCCACACGAAAGCTCTGCTCAATGCTCTCTTTGATGAGGGTGTGACTGGGAAGATATTCATGTCTTCTGCTTCCTTTGGAATCACGCCTGGTCTTTTTTCCAACAAAGCCTGGAAGGTTTTGAATGGCACAATTGGGTTGATCCCGAACACAGGAGCTATGCCCGGCTTCCAGAGCTTTCTTCTCAGTCTGAGTCCATCCAATCATATTTCATACCCCTTTATTAGACTTTTCTGGGAGAAAGCATTTAACTGCAAGTGGCCCGGCCAGGAAAATGGGCTTCACACCTTCGTTTTCTTCAATAAAAACAGCACAGTGTTCTGCTCAGGGCAAGAGGACCTTGGAGAAGAAATGTCCTTGCAATTTGAGACCAATGACCTGAGTTACACCTACCATGCTTACCTCGCAGTCTACGCCTATGCTAATGCATTGCACTGGCTTCTTAGGTGTCATAAAGGAATATGTAATGAAATCAGTGGTGTACAACCCTGGAAGGTAGGTGCATCTTTTCATTCTAGGACCAGTTTGGAGAAACGTGCCTGATGTTGAATTTTATCTGGCTTTGCTCATAGAAAGATTGTGTCATGGTGGAATCCTGCCGTCTACAAAGTGTCATGTTTGCTTCAAATTAAGGTGCTTATACATATTGTAGAACTTTGGTTCATGTCCAAACACTATGTTAGTAAGTCGGGAGAGCCGTTAGGTCTGAAGATCACCATCTCTTTTGTAAAATGGATTATGCCACAGCAAATACGTCACTTTGACAACATGATTGGTTTGAAACTTGCCTCGGCAAGCTTTATTCTTCAGGAACATATAACCACAGGTCAGCATACACAAAACTAAAACATAAATCCTAGACCGCCCATTGCTTAGTTCTAAAAAACACATATAGAAAATTATGGAAATATCCTTGCCACCAGTTCCAACAAGTTCCAACCCTCTATCTCTGTGAGCTTGAATAAATGTGTATAGCTACCTCTGTATATTGACTGATAGTTATTTTGACCATACATACAATACAATCGGTCATTAAAATTCAACATGACCAATCCTCATCCATGGATCTTTTGGAGGAGATCGGGAAGGTCCCCATCCTCAAAAGAACATTAGCTGTTACCACAGAAATTGGTGAAATTGCAGACTATTGTATGATGTATATGAAGGCCTGAAGCTCTGCTCATATCATGTTTGAAGCCTACTTCAGAGGTAACTCCAGGAAGATCTCCCAACACATGGACCTCAGATGGCTGGAACATATCCCACTGTATAGGAACCCAACAAGGTGGATCAAAAACAAAATAGGGCTCTGTGTAATCCAATATCTCGTCATATAACACCCCTCGCAGCCTCTTAGTCCACCAGTGATTGGAAGCTATTATAGTCACCTGCCAGTTAATAGACCATATAAAGATGCTCTTAATGCTTTACCAGCATTTTATGTACCCAGTTTCAGACTTGGGTGCCTATGGCCCACAGGTGGAGTTGATGCTAGGGGTCCACCAGTTAAGTAGGGTCTGGGCCCACCAGTGGAGTTTATTTTGGGCGCCAACCCTACAACTTCTATAATTAACGGTACCTGCCTCATACTCTGCCACTTGCTTTTTGCCTCTCTTTCTTTACTTTTGTGTCTCTCCCAAGAATATATATGCAATTAGACAACAGCACCAGGTCTGCCATGCTCAGGGGCCCACCAGAGGTTTCCACTGTTCCTGTAAGTCATAATGCGGGTAAGAGAGTATGGAGTTGGGATCACTGGCTGAGTCTGCTCCATACATATGTAACGGCTGACTATGATAGTCTGGACATGCCGCTATAAGCTGGGATTGGACACAGATCAGATCCTGGCCTGTTAAGCCCTTTGATGTCCAGACGGTCATGGTGACATCATCTAAATGGGCCCAATTGCCTTAACCATTCACCCTAACGAGATGGCGTGCCAAGTTATTGTCCTCATCCCGCCATGTCGCTACTCCTCTTCCATAAGCCATATAAGTACATCCTATATATACATATTTCAGAACGATGTAGAAGTGATCGCACCCCTTAGTGGTTAAGTACCATAAGGGGGTTGCAAGTAAAAGTTAAATAAATACAAAAAAAAAAATTAAGTTTGCAGATTTGTAGTCTCCCCTTTTGCCATTTTACAAATGCAAATAGTTGCTATTGCTGCATCTGTAGAAGTCTGATCTATCAAAATTTAATATAATTGATCCCTTGTGGTAAACATCATTAACAGAAAAATATTCAATACAAAATTGTGATCTTTTGAAAATAGTTTTGTCCAAAAATTGGTATAAAAAGTGATGAAAAAGTTCCTTATATTCCAAAATGATCCCAGTGAAAACTACACTTCAGCCCACAAAAAAAAAGAGCCCTCAGGTCCAAAGATGGAAAAATAAAAAGTTATTGGTTACAGAAAATGGCGCTGATGTGAATATTTTAAAAAAATAGAAAATTTTTAGTTTTTGAAAGACGTAAAATATAACAAAAATTCCACACATTTAGTATCACCAGAATCAAACCAACCTGCAGAATATAGATACTATGTCATTTATACTGATTGCGTTCTATTCCTAAGGTTCTTCTTCTCTGGCTTCCTAGATCAAATTAGGCTGTTGCTATGCAAATGCTTCAAACAACTCTCTAGGCTATCAGCTGACCATGCACTCATTTGAGATTAATTATTAGGGAGTGGTTGACTGCAAGCCCTCTTAAAAACTGAGTTTTCTTATGTAGCTGGTTGCTGTCTATACTGATAACTAAAAGACATTATCTTGTGAGCTGGTTGCATTCTGTCCTGTGTCGCTTGTGGTCCCGCTCCGTGGCCGCCTCCCGGGTGTTTGCCGGGGTCAGGTGGCGCCGCTGGCCGCGGGACGAGCGGTGGGTCCGCAGCACTCAGAGACTCACCTGACCTCGTTCCTGTCCCGTCCGCGCCCTCTGCTGGCCGAGGCGCGCGTGCCCGTTCTCTAGGGCGCACGCGCTCGTTCTTGGAAATTTAAAGGGCCAGCGCCCCGGTAATTGGCTAATTGCCGGGCGCTTCCCCTATTTAAGGC
The DNA here is from genome assembly GCA_025379985.1 of Phyllomedusa bahiana. Taxonomy (NCBI): domain Eukaryota; kingdom Metazoa; phylum Chordata; class Amphibia; order Anura; family Hylidae; genus Phyllomedusa; species Phyllomedusa bahiana. Next base: position 29,483 of record JAODAL010011436.1, read on the forward strand.
TAAGCTCCACAATCACTCCTTGCTGGATCTATGTTGCCTCGTGCCTTAGTAAAAGCGTTCCCTAAGTGTATTCTCGAGACAAGAAGTCCGCATGGATGGCGGAAAAGATCCAGCACCGTTGGATAAATAAAATAATCTTATTTATTGTATCAAATCATTAAAATCCAGACACGACAGACAGAGTCAACGCGTTTCGGGTAAGCACCCTTAATCATGACTTAAAAAACAGACAATCAATAAACATATTTAAAAGAAATCAAAACCAATGACATGTCAGAACACATATCATGTGACATGATGCAAATAACATACGTTTTTTTTGAACATATTTAAAGACACAGGCAAAACATGTATGACAAAGTCTCCTTGCAAAAAAAAAAAACCATGAAGATAAATGTGTGAATAGATGTGAGGAGAAAAAAAAAAAAAACATGAAATGAATATGTGAATAAATGTGGGAGAAGAAAAAAAAAGGAACAAACATGAGTGTGAATAAAGGTGAATGGGGAAAGAAAGAAAAAAAAAACGTAAAAAAGGAAAAAATTGAATTTGAAAATGAGTGTATGAGTAAATGTAATGGAGAGAAAAAAAATAAAAAAAAAACATGAAAATGAGTGTGTTAAAAGATGTAGAGAAAGAAAAAAAAAGGAAAGGAAAAAAAAATGAAACAAAAATGAATGTGTGAATAAAAATAAAAAAAAAAAAAAAAAACATGAAAATGAGTGTGTGCAAAGATGTAGAGAGGAAGAAAAAAAAAAAAAGGAAAGGAAAAAAAATATGAAACAAAGATGAATGTGAATAAAAAAATAAAAAAAAAAAAAACATGAAAATGAGTGTGTACAAAGATGTAGAGAGGAAGAAAAAAAAATAATCAAACATAAAAATGAATGTGTGGATGAATATAATAAGAAAAAAAATATTATTAATGTCTATTGTCCATTATTGATTAACACAGATATAGCAAATCGTTTTTATAATTCAAGCCTTTTGGATGCCGGGATTCCAATTGCCAGATCCAGAAAGCCTCCCGGTTAAGGAGAACCCTCCTACGATCACCCGCTCTCTCAAGGGGTTTAACCCTTTCAATACCATAAATGGCAAAACCAGACAGATCACCACCATGAACAGTGGAGAAATGCCTGGAGACGCCAGAATTGATATTCAAAGGGTCAATGGCATCGGAAATATGTTCAGCAATCCTTTTTTTGAAAGAACGGATAGTGTATCCAACGTAGTTCAGCTTACAAATTGTGCACTCAATGGCATATACAAGATAATTGCTGTTACAATTAATAAAATCTTTAATACGAAAGCTCTTGAGAGTTGATGAGGAAATGATGTTATTGGTAGTCTTAATGAATCTACACAAAGAGCAGCGCAAACCACCACACTTGTAACATCCCTTAACAGACAACCAAGTGGAGGTAGCATTATTCTCCCAATACATACTGGGTGAAAGGGTTGAACCCAAAGTGTCTCCTCTTCTAGATACAAATCTACAACCTTCAGATAAAATTTCAGCTAAAGTAGGATCCTGCCGTAAGATAGGCAGATTTTCTTTCAAAATCTTAACTACAGATGAAAACTGATTACTGTACTGTACTGTACTGATTACTTTTTTTTTCTTCCTCTCTACATCTTTGTACACACTCATTTTCATGTTTTTTTTTCATTTATTCACACATTCATGTTTGTTTCAATTTTTTCCTTCCCTTCTTTTTTTCTTCCTCTCTACATCTTTTTACACACTTATTTTCATGTTTTTTTTTTTTCATTTTTATTCACACATTCATTTTTGTTTCATTTTATTTTTCCTTTCCTTTTTTTCTCTACATCTTTTTACACACTCATTTTCATGTAAAATTTTTTTTTCTTCTCCTTTTTTTTTTTTTCTTTCACTATATTTATTTACACATTCATTTTCATGGGTTTTTTTTTCCCTTTCCATTACATTTACTCATACACTCATTTTCACGTTAAATTTTTACCTTTTTTCGTTTTTTTTTTTTCTCTCCCCATCCACCTTTATTCACACTCATGTTTATGTTCCTTTTTTTTTTTCCTTCTCCCCACATTTATTCACATATTCATTTTCATGTTTTTTTTTTCTCTCCTCACATCTATTCACACATTTATCTTCATGTTTTTTTTTTTTGTTTTTTTTTGCAAGGAGACTTTGTCATACATGTTTTGCCTGTGTCTTTAAATATGTTCTAAAAAAAGTATGTTATTTGCATCATGTCACATGATATGTGTTCTGACACGTCATTGGTTTTGATTTCTTTTAAATATGTTTATTGAGTGTCTGTTTTTTAAGTCATGATTAAGGGTGCTTACCCGAAACGCGTTGACTCTGTCTGTCGTGTCTGGATTTTAATGATTTGATACAATAAAGAAGATTATTTTATTTATCCAACGGTGCTGGATCTTTTCCGCCATCCATGCGGACTTCTTGTCTCTAGTTCACAGGCTGGTGCCTCCCAGCCAGACCCGTGCACCTGCTGGCTGTCCACAATCAATTATTCATTCAGGTGAGCTGGACTTTGTGTGTCTTGGACTAAGTGTATTCTCGCCTTCCCGTGTATCAGACCTCTTGCTACGTTTATTGACTCCAAACCTCTGCCGTCTGCCCTGACCTTCCTGCCTGTCCACGACCACGAACCATTGCCGCCAGCCCTGACCGTACTGCCTGCCCATGACTACGATTCTGTACCATGCTGCACCTCGGCCGCCATCGCAAGCAAGTCACGTCGGGGGTAGTGACCTAGTAGCCTCACACCGCAGCAGGTCCATCCCGCTTTGCGGCGGGCTCTGGTGAATACCGGGGATTACTTAGACTCCGCTCCCTGACGTGGCTTAACTATCACCACTTGCGATGGTCCAGAGGATCCACTACCCAGCCGTTACAGTTAGATCCAGCCATGGATCCCGCTAAGGTGTCCCTGCCAAGTCTTGCGGATCTCACGAACATTGTCACCCAGCAGTCGCAGCAGATCGCGCAACAAGCACAACAATTGGGTCAGCTGTCCACCATGATGCGTCAATTCCTGGCCTCCCAGCAGCAGCAACCTGCCTCTGCGCCGGTGGTTCCATCTCCTCCTGCCGTCCCGCTGGCAACCGTGGGTCCGAAGCTTCACCTTCCTCTACCTTAAAATTCGACGGGGACTCGAAGTTGCAGGGGTTTTATTACGCAGTGCTCCATGCACGTGGACTGATGGCCGCCAGTTTCCTACTAAAAGGGGGCGAAGGGGGTTTCGTGGTGAGCCTGCTATCCGGAAAAGCCCTGCCTGGGCCCCCCCTTTTTGGGGACCGAATGAACCTGTGCCGGGCAGCCCTACGGCCTTCCCCTCTCTGAATTCCCAGCATTTTTGGGAGCCGGCGTGACATTTCTGGGGAACGGCCTATTGAATCTACGCCAGGGAGACTCCTCCGTAGGAGAAAAACGCCATTTCCCGCACCCTAGCCTCCGGCTGTCGGGGAATGACGCCGCCTCTGCCCCACTTTAAAGAAGGCCTGTCGAGCAAAGTAAAGGACGCACTTGGCAAGAGATCCCCATCTTCTTTGTGCGAACTTACCCCATCAGCCACGCGCATAGACGTCGTTTCCCCGGGGGAAAAGAGGAGCTCGCCAGGAGCGGATTTGGCACAACCCGCCGTTACCTTGTCTGGCTGCCGTGTTCCAAAGGTCTCCGTGCCCCTCCAAAGTTTCCCACCGAGGAACCCAGCGGGTGGGCCGGGCCCCTTGAGAGGAAGAGCTGTCCCCCCGCTGGAGGGAAAAACCTTTCCTCTACTGGCCCCGGGTTCCGGCCCATTTCCTGGGAGTTGTCCGCAGCGCCTAAAGCGGTCGGGAAACGCTCGACCTGGGTTCCAAGGAGAGGCATCCCTGGGTGCTCAGTTTTCCCCTTCCAGACTGTTGTTCAGTGGAGGTAAGACGGATGTGCCTATCTCTTGGGGCCCCTGCTTCCTGGACTCCGGCCCCCGGGGGAACCTTCTTCATGCCTCCCTGGTGTCCCGCTATCGTTCCAGTGATCCCCCGGAAAAGCCGTTGCTTACTCATCCACCCGTGGGGAGCTTCTCAAACTCCATTCGTTCATCACCCGGCCCTGTGATCCTCCGTGTGGGGGCCACAACGGAGAAGATCTCCTTTTCATTTCCTGCCTCGCGCTTCTTCGGCGAACCGTTGGGGTACCCTGGCTGCAATGTCACCCCTATTTGATTGGAAGACGGCGAAGTCCTGCTTTGGGGGAATTGGATGCCAGGATCTCTGCTTGAGGGCACCACCCCGGTGTCCTCTTTTCCCCAGAGTCCATCAACTCTAAAGTTGCCAGCGGAGTACCAGGATTTTGGGTGTATTCTCGGAAAAAACAGGCGAGAATTACCGCCCCAAACGGCTGTATGACGGGTCCATAGTCCTCCTTTCCCCGGAACCAGCCCCCCACGGGGTGGGGTCACCCTTTGTCTGTGCCCAACCCACCCCAATGTGGGCCTTATCAGGAAAAAATTTATCAAAAGGGGTTTTATCCCAAAGCCCTCCTCGCCCGCCGGACTGGCTTCTTCTTCTTCAGAAAAAAACGGTTCATCGTCCTGTATTGTTTAAAGGGGGGCTAAACAAAGATCACGGTAAAGAATCGCTACCCTTACCCCTGATCTCTGAACTCTTTGATCGCCCCGGGAGCCAAGGTCTTTACCAAATAACCCTACGAGGAGCCTATAACTCATCAAATTCGAAAAAGGGGGTTTGTAAATGACGTTTTTTCGGGACTGCTGTAACCTCCCTCATTGAAATTTGGGGACATATCCTGAATTTTTCCCCCTGACTCCAGCCCATGGGGTACAATACACCAGGCTGCGACGCCTGCGGGGCAATCGAACTGTATACCAGCTGGAGAAGTTCGGTTCCACCGGGGCCAGCCCCCCTTTTCCTTTTGGGTAATATTTCCGATCGAGGTCTACGGGATGGACCCGGCTAAACCTCTGCGACCAGCAGTGGCCACGACCTGTGGGTCCCGGGCGATTCAAGCTTCCTAGGATTGCCAACACATGGCATTCATTCCCCATTTTACTTCGCTGGTGGCTCCCATCGTGGCTCTCACCCGAAAGATCTAATCCAAAAAGTTTGGCCTCCGTCGCCAGGAAGCATTCTCCCGACTAAAAGACAGCGTTCTCCCCCAAGCCCTATTTTGGCCCCTCCGAATCCAAAAAAACCCTTCCCCAGCTCAGGTGGTTTGCCCCTTCCGTGGGAGCAGGGGCGGTCCTGACCCCCCCCCCCCCCCCCCCCCCCCCCCCCCCCAAAGGCAAAGCCCTCACATGGGGTTTTTTTCGAAAACCTTCTCCTCGGCGAATGTAATTTTTTTCCCATTGAGACGGAACTTTGGGCCCAAAAAATGGCCCTGGGAAGGGGGACATCGTTGGAGGAGCTCGACACCGTTGTTCTTCACAACCTCAAAACTCCAATCCCCTCCGACGCTCATCTTTTAAAAACCCTCCCCGGCCGGGGTCTCTTTTTTCTCGCGTTTTGTTTCAAGATCCATTCTGCCCGGCCCGAAAAAAATATCAAGGCGGATGCCCTCTCTCGTCTTCTGACTTACCGGGAAGGAACCAGGTTTTCAGCAAATAAAGGGCCCTAAAGGGTTTGGTTCATGGGGCTCCTGTGGGCCCCCCCGTAACGTTCCCCGGGGCAAATTATGCGTCCCGCATCAGGAGGAAATTTTGGTTTTGGGGGCTTAGTTTCTTTTTGGGGCCGCCCACCCCGGGGTGGAAATCCTACGTCCTACTCGCGACCTACTGGTGGCCAACTCTGTCCAAGAAAGTCAAAGGGCTTCGTCCTCTCCTCACCAAGTGTGCCCAAAACAAGGTTCCTCGCACAGGCCCACAGGCCTCTTGTCCCTCTGCTTTTCCGGAGTTCCCTGGACACAAAATAGGGATGGATTTATCAGGGGCCTTCCTTCTTCCTCGAGAAACTCGGTCATTGGGTGGTCACTGACCGATTTTTAAAGATGTCCCCCCTTTGTGCGGTTTCTGTCTCCTTCTGCTCCCCAATTGGCGGGACTTCTTCCCATTTCATTTTTTTCCTCATGGTTTACCTCCCACATCGTCTCCGATCGAGGCGCCAATTTGTCTCTAAATTTTTGGGATGCCCCATGTTCCGCTTACAAATTAAACTAGATTTCTTTCCGCATATATCCCAGAAAAATGGGAATGTGGGGGGGGTAAACCAGATTTGGGGGTGTATGCGGCTGGGGCCCCCGTTCCCGGCCCCCGCGGGGCCTGATCCAGAAGGGTCCCAAAGGGAAGACCCTCACACGCGGGTTTTTTCTAAGACCCCTTTTCTTTGGCAAAACAAATATGCCCTGGGGATCGGGAGCTGTTGGCCCTAAAATTGGCCCGGAGGATGGCGACACTGTTGGAGGGGGGCCCGACATCCATTTTACTTCTTCACAATCATAAAAATCCCAATACCTGCAGATGGCTCAGCGCTTAAATCCTCGCCAGGCCCGGTGGTCCCCTTTTTTTTCTCTCGCTTTATTTTAAGATCCATTTCCACCCCCCGAAAAAAAATGTCAAGGCGGAGCCCTCTCCCGTGCTTCTGACGTTACCCAGGGGAGGAACCCGGGGGTTTTTCAGTTTAATTCTTGTCCTACTGTCCATGTGGGCCCCGTGGAAATTATAGTGTCCCCCGGGCAGAGCCTAGTGCGTCCCCATCGGAGGAGAATTCTGGGGTTGGGGCATAGTTCTCTTCTGGCCGGCCACCCTGGGATACGAAAATCCTTTGCCTCATCTCCGGCATTATTGGTGGGCCAACTTGCCCAAGAGTCAAGGACTTTGTCTCTCCTGTAATTGTGCCGAAACAAGGTTTTAAGATAGGGGGGGCCCCTTTTTTGTGTTGGGGGAAATGGAAAATAGGATGGGCTTCATCCCCACCATCCCCTTTCCTCGGGGAACTCGGGCATCTGGGGGTCACTGACCGATTTTCGAAGATGCCCACTTTTTGGCCGCTGCCTGGGCTCCCTTCTGCTCCCCCGGTCTTTTTTTCACACATCTTTCCCGCATGGTTTTCCCTCCACCCTTGTCTCCCATCGAGGGGGTTCCAAATTTTTCTCGAAATTTTTGGCGTGCCCCGGGTTCCCCCTTTTCAAATTAAATGGGCTTCTCATCACTACCATCCCCAACCAATGGAGGGGGAGAGAGTAAAAAGATCTTGGGCGAGTATCTACGGCACTTTGTTTCCGGGCGCCCGGCGACTGGGCCAAATGCTTCCCTTTGGGCCCAGTTCCCTAAACCTCGGGACTCCCGGGCTTATGGCCGTTCCCCATTCCTTTGGTCTATGGACGTCACCCCAAAAACCCTCCCCCCCTTGGCCCCACCCCGAGTTTCCCGCCGTGGACAACCAGGTTTCAGGAATCGGGTCATTGGCGGAACCCGACAAGCTTTTCTCTAGGGTTCGCCCGCATGAAGTCCCCGGCTGACAAGAGGGGAAACCCTCCCCCCGTTCCGCCCAGGGGTAAATGTGGTCTCCCAAATACAACCCTCAAGGTCCCAGTTAAAATTGGGGTCTCGGTTCCTGGGGGCCGTTCAGAGTACTTTACAATTGAAACCAGTTCCTATAAGCTTGCCTTCCTCCCTTTCCCCCCGGGTCCCTAACGCCTTTCACGTCTCCCCCAACTCTGGTCTTGAACCATTCTCCCAGAGGGGGCCCCGCCCCACTCCGGCCTGAGTCCCCTAAAATTTTTGAAATAAAAGGGCATCTAACTGAAAACATCAGGGGTAAGCGTTTCTTTCGGTAATTGGCCTGGGAACCGGAGTCTAACTCCTGAATCAAAAGTGGGGGGGGAGACCCAAGGGGGGGGGGGGTACTGTAGCGGCTGCCCCCGTTTCCCGGGCCCGCGGGCCCCCCCCCCCCGGGCCACCCATGTTTCCCCTCCCCGGGCGCCTGCCGGGGGGCGGGTGCCGCGCTGGCCGGGGGCGAGCCGGGGGGCCCCCCCTGGGTTTTTAACTTACCGGCGCGTTCCTGTCCCGTGCTTCCCCTGCCGGGCCAGGCTGCGTTGCCCCTTCCCTAGCGCCGCACGCGTTCTCTAAATTGAAAGGGCCCGGCCCGATAATTGGTTGTCTGCCAGACCCTCCCCCCTTTAAAGGGTCCGCTCTGCATCACTCCCCGCTGGATCATGTTGCCCCGAGCCATAGAAAAGCGTTCCCGAAATATATTGTGCCTTAAACCGGTACCAACCCTTTGCTAGTTTCCCGATCCGAACTTTGTCGCCGCCCGACCTTCCTGCCTGTCCACGACCACGAACAATTGCGCCGCCCTGACCTTCTGCTGCCCCCGACTACATTCTCGGACTACGATTCTGTACCTCGCTCACCTCGGCCGCCATCGCAAGCAAGCCGCGGGGGACGACCTGGTAGCCTCACGCCGCAGCAAGTCCATCCCCCTTTGCGGGGGGCTCTGGTGAAGACCGGGGGCTACTTAGATTCCGTTCCCTGGCGTGGCTTAACTATCATCACTTGCGGTGGTCCAGAGGATCCACTACCCAGCAATTACAGGGGGAGTATCTACGGCACTTTGTGTCTGGTCGCCAGGACAACTGAACTGCTTCAATGGGCTGAGTTCTCATATAACCATCGGGACTCCGACTCGACTGGCCGTTCTCCATTCCTTGTGGTCTATGGTCGTGACCCACGCCGCCCCCTCCCCTTGGCTTCTGCCTCCGAGGTTCCCGCCGTGGACAACCAGGTTCAGGATATCAGGGTCATTTGGCGAGAGACCCGACAAGCCTTACTCCAGGCTTCAGCCCGCATGAAGACCCAAGCCGACAAGAGGAGAAGACCTTCGCCAACGTTCCTCCCAGGGGATAAAGTGTGGCTCTCTTCTAAATACATATGCCTCAAGATCCCCAGCTATAAATTGGGTCCGCGGTTTCTGGGACCTTTCAAAGTACTTCGGCAACTGAATCCGGTGTCCTACAAGCTCTGCCTACCTCCATCTCTCTGGATTCCTAACGCCTTTCATGTCTCCCCCCTAAAGCCTCTGGTCCTGAACCGGTTCTCCCAGAGGAGCGCTGCTCCGTTCCGTGCTAGAGTCCCTGATGTTTTTGAAGTAAAGGGAAACATCTTAGACATGAAGACTATCAGGGGTAAGCGGTTCTTTCTTGTAGATTGAGGGGCTTCGGCCCCGAAGAGAGGCCCTGGGAACCGGAGTCCAATATCCTGAACCGAGATCTGATCCGTAAGTTTCTTAAGCCTAAAAAGAGGGGGAGACCTAAGAGGGATGGGGGGGGGGGCCACGGTCGCGGGGGGCCGCCCCCCGGGTGTTTGCCGGCCGCGGGACGAGCGGTGGGTCCGCAGCACTCAGAGACTCACCTGACCTCGTTCCTGTCCTGTCCGCGCCCTCTGCTCCACAATCACTCCTTGCTGGATCTATGTTACCTCGTGCCTTAGTAAAAGCGTTCCCTAAGTGTATTCCTACCTTCCTGTGTACCAGACCTCTTGCTACGTTTATCGACTCCGAACCTCTGCCGCCTGCCCTGACCTTCCTGCCTGTCCACAACCACGAACCATTGCCGCCAGCCCTGACCTTACTGCCTGCCCACGACTACGATTCTTGGACTACGATTCTGTAGCATGCTGCACCTCGGCCACCATTGCAAGCAAGTCACGTCGGGGGTAGCGACCTGGTAGCCTCACGCTGCAGCAAGTCCATCCCGCTTTGCGGCGGGCTCTGGTGAATACCGGGGGCTACTTAGAATCCGCTGCCTGGTGTGGCTTAGCTATCATCGCTTGCGGTGGTCCAGAGGATCCACTACCCAGCCATTACATCCTGTTTTGGTTAGTTGCCTGTTCCCAGTTATGAGAGTCTGTTTATCTTAGCCCTTTTTTTGGGTTTTTGTCCCCCCCTATGTTAGCTTGAAAGGAGTTTTTCCTTTCCCGGGATTTTTTAGTTTTTTGGGGTAGGGCAATAATGAGGGATTTTAAAGGGGATATTGTAAAGGGATTGTTTTTGGAGCGTTTTTTTAATCGACAAAGTTGAAATCGGAAAGGGTTTTTTTATGGGGGACCCGGTTTTCCAGATCATCCGAAAATTTTAAGGTTAAAATCTGGCATAAACTATTAAATCGCCCCTTTTTCGGGGTTTTCCTGTAATTTGGGGGCCCAGAAAATAAATTTTTTAAATAGGCGGGGGTTGGAGATGTGGGGTGCGCGTCATAAATGGGATGTGAAATTGGTTGCGTTTTGGCGGGGAAAAAAATCCATGACCTCTTTTTTAAAAAGAAAAAGCTTTTTCCTGTTTAAAGGCCTAAAGGTCTCTCAGCGTTTCATAGGAAGGACGTGCGCTCTGCCTGCGGCCACCAGTAAGCGAAATTAGTCTATTTCTGCACAAAAAAAAACCTCGCTATTAGCTGGTGACCCTTTCCCTTTTAGTTATATTAGGATTTAAGTTTTTTTGTATTTTCCCTTAAAAATTTTTAAAAAACCCAGCATTTTCCCGGTTTTAAAAAGCCCGGGGAGGGAGGGGGGGGGGGGGGGCCCCCGGGGGGCCCGGAACACAGACAAAGCTTTTTCCTATAAAAAAACATTGGATAAATTTTCCCCAAGACTTGGGGTTAGATTTTGGGTAGTGGAATATTTTTTAAATTATTAACTAGTTTGCTATTGAAGTTTTTCCGGGGATTTTGGGCAGTCTAAAACTTATTTTGGATAAAAAATCATTTTTTAGTAACTGCAGGTCTCTTTTTAGCTGCAAAACCCCATTTTTATTACGGGATACATTTCGGATAGGTTTTTAAATTTTTCCCCAAATTAAAACCTGGGGCGGGTTTTTTATTTAAAAACCTTGCACTTAAATTAAAAAATCCGCAATCTTTTTGTAAAGCACTCAGCACGGTTGTTTGTTCCCAAAAAATACCGTGTTCGTACGAAAACATCACTTTGGGGTTTTTTTTGACTTTTGGCACCCAGTACTTTTTATTTAAACCAGCATCACGTAAATTTAAACAGAAATTTCTATTTTAACCAGCCCAAGGAAGGGAAGGGGAAAAAAATCCCGGGTGTATTATACAAAAACATAACAGATACGTTTTTTTTGATTTTTTGGGGCACCCGGTACGGGTTCATTGACGCGGCACTACTTTAAATCTTAAAAACAGCAATTCTATATTCACCACAGGTAAATTTTGAAAGGTAAAAAAAAAAATACAGTTTTTATTTAAAAACAAACGGTTACTTTGGTTTTTTAAATTTTGCGAAAACCCCCGTACTTTCATTGAGCAGCATCTACTTAAATCTTTAAAACAAAAATTTCTATATTCACCACTGGTGAATTGAAAGGTGAAAAAAATTTCGTTTATTATATCAAAACTTTAACAGTTACGTGTTTTTTTGATTTCTTTGCGCCCCCGGGTACTGTTCTTTGGGACGCAGCATTTTAACGTAAATCTTAAAACAGCAATTCTATATTCACCCCAGGGGGAAATTAAAGGTGAAAAAAAAATACGTTTATTATATCAAAACAAAATTTTTTTACGTGTTTTTTTACTTTGGGCCCCCCCCCCCCCCCCCACCCATTCCCTCTTCATTGACGCAGCTTCTACGAAAAATCTTAAACAGAAATTTCTATATTCACCACAGGTGAATTGAAAGGTGCAAAAATCCCGTTTTTTTATAAAAAAACATAAAACGGGAAACGTGTTTTTTGTTTTTGGCAAACCCATACTTTTAATTGACGCAGCTTCTACAAAATTTTTTTAAAAAAGCAATTCAAATTCACCAAAAGGTAAATTTAAAAGGGGTGAAAATTTTTTTCCTTTGTATTATACGAAAACTTAACAAAACGTTTTTTTTTTGACTTTTGCCCCAACCCAGTAGTTCTTTAAACGCGGGAACCCTACGTAAATTTTAAAAACAGCTTTTCTATATTCCCCAACAGGTGAATTAAAAAGGGTGCAAAAAAAAAACCATTCATTATACCAAAACATAACGATACGTTTTTTTTTGGCTTTTCCCCATCCATTTTTGGGTTGTAGAAAATTTTGCAGTTAAATTTAAATTTCCAGCAAATTTTTTTTTGATTAGAGGGTTTTTGAGAATGTGTGATTTGCCGTCTTTTAAAAAGGGAATTTTCCCAAAAAAACTTTTCCATACCTTCTAAAAATTTTTATATTTCTGGACTTTGGAGCGAAATGCGGGTTTGGCCCAGCGAGCAAAGGGGGGGGGTTGCACGGGGGTATGGGTACGAGAGAAGGTGCTCCCCCAAAGTGCTGGCGACAAAAACCTTCCCCAAGCGGAAACGTCAGTTGCGGGAAACCTCGGGGCCGGTAAATCGGGGGTCGGGGGGCCCTTGTGTTTCAAAGTAAACCGGGAAAAATCGGATTTCCCAATTGCCCTTCAGGGGGTTTAATGCAACCTGAAATCTAGCAGCTTACCCCTCGTCCCCCCCAGTCACGGCAAAAAAGGGCTTTCATAGCATCATCACACCCGGGTTCCAACTTGAAGCAGCCCAAAGGGTAAACTCGTTTTTTACCCCCACTGTGGATAATCCTTTGTCTGAAACCTTTTTTGTGACAAAATGCGGTTGGGGTCAAAAGGGCATGTTAAAAGATAAAGAGGATATTTAGTCGCTCTGACCCCCAGTTACTGATCCACCAAGGAGGTGAAGGAAGCCTTTCAATGGGCAAAACCCCGGGCGGCCCGGCAAGCCTTGCAGTGCCCCTTGCTTTACCCCGCAGCTTCTGGATGCAAAAGTCAGGACGCCCCAAAAGTAAACCTGTTTGATGGGGAGAGGGGGGGAGGGGGGGACATTTGGCGGTTCCTTTCCTGGTTTTCCCGGGAAAGTTTGCTTGCGACCCGGTTCAATAAAAGGGGAAACGAGGAGGAAGACGGGGGGGTAGGCCCAAAAAGGGCCCCCCGCCAAAAAAAGGGGGGAGGGCGGGTCGCAGAAGTCCGCTGAATGATTCCCCCAGCCAGGGGTCAGGAAAACCCCCGCTCCCCGTTTTATCCCCCGTCAAAAAGGTCCAGGCCCCTCTAAAGCCGGGGCCTTCTTTGAGAAAGCCCTGTTTTCACCCAGCGTTTGTAAAAGGGCCCCCCTTTTCCCTTTAAAAGCTTAAGAAAGGGGAAAAAAACCTTAAGGGGTTTAAAACCACCCCAAATTCTAGTACAGGCAGCGAATCCCAATGATTTGAAATGGAGGGAACATTTGGGCCCAAAAAGGGGCCAACCGACCCCCGGGGCCCCCAACCCAACTTTTTCACACCCTCTGTCCCCCGCCTCCTCCCCCCGCCACCCCAACCCCTTTTCCCCGCTCCCCAAAGTCTCTCAAAGTCTTGATCGGGGATCAGCCCCCCGCTTCAGCCTCCCCCGGGCCACAATTACCCCCAAGCCCCCAGAGCCCATTTTTCCCCCTTCCCTTTCCCGCAGTTTGCGCCCTTTGCACCCCCGAACAGCGGCCGCCCTAGCAGCCCCCTTCTGCCCTTCCGGGTTTGGGGAAAACCCAGAAGAAACACTTTAACCCAAACCACCCCCAAAGCCAAAAGCCTGAATGTCGGCATTGCCGGTTTTATGGCCTTGGGAAATTTTTCCCTTTTCCCCCGTCTGGGGGGCACAGATGGGTTCCGCCACGTCAGGGGCCCTCGCCTGCCCCCAATACCAAAATTGCCAAAGGGGCCCATTTCTTTGCCAGAAAAGCCGCCCCTCCCCCTGGCCACCCAACGTGCCCATCTAAAATTTCAAGGGGCGTTGTCTGCATCTTTTTCCCGGGGAAAAGTCCATTCACCCCCGGGACAAAAGGGTACTATAAGCACCCCCAAGGGCCGGGCTAATTTTCTTGCGCTAAACTGGGGAGGGGGGTGGATTTTCTTTTTGGGGGTTTGAGGGTTTGGCTCTTCGGCCCTCGGCGAAACGCTCTTCAAAACTGCAGGGAGGGTGCAGGGCCCTTTCCCCCCAAAGGTCCTTGGTGGCTTCCCGGCCCAGGGGAAAACCAGGCCGTTTTGAAATTTAATCTCCCTTGGAGCCCGGGTCCCCCCACGGGTTCAGGAGCTGTGGACCTCTAAGCAACGAGACCGAGCGCGGGCCCTGGGTGACAAGAACCTTGTGCCGGAAAGGGGGTTGGTGTGCGAAAAACGGGCAAATCTGCGGGCCCCCCTTAAGATCGGTACCCGGAGCACACCCCTTGCCGGGGCACATGTCATAACCTTGTCTTTCCAAAAATTTCTAAAGAGCTCCCCGGGTGCCTGGACTCCCTGCTAAAGAAGGCTCGAGGTCTGAGTTCCCCCTTTCCGCCGTTCGCACCCGGGCTTAAAATCCCCGCCGGGCGGCGTTCGCGTCCTCGGCCTCCCCGTAAAACCGGGCTCATTGTTTTTTTGGAAACACGCGGGAAAATTCCCCCCCACAGCTCCAGGGGTTGGGGCAGCAGCCAATCCCTTTTTACCAGTACGAAGTGACACATGGCCTGACAAGCAGGGGTAGGGAAACCTCGGGTTTTGGGGAACCCCCCGAGAGTGGGGGGCAGGGGGGAAAGGGGCCTTTTGCCCCATCCTTGAGTTTTGAAGAAGCCACCAAAAAAGGTCAGTGCGGAAAAATGCCCTTGTCAGCATGAGCATTGTGGGGTCCCTTTGTTCTGGAAAACATCGTTGGGGCACTCTGAAAAAACAGGGTCCCCCCAGCGACGGGGGGGAACGGACACAGATTCGGACAAAGGAGCCCTTTTTCCCCCGTCAAATCCCCAAGGCCCACAGTTTTTACAAAATTTTTTCGGTCTTCATTAGGCGTGGTTGGGGCCAGAGCTAGGGCAAGGTGGCGGGAAACAGCTTCAGGGTTTATCATCCCCAGGGGAAGCCAGGTGCTGTGTTGGGAAACTGTGCCGGAGGCAGCGGAGGAGGAGGAGGTTAAATTCCCAGGGCCCCCGATGTTACCCCGTCCCCCGGTTTGGGGAAAAAGGTTTTGGGGCGACTTTTTGGGGGGAGGAGGAAAAAAAAAAGGAAAAATCAGTTTGCTAGTGCCCCTCGGGCCCAGGGCTTTTGGGGAAAACAAGGCTCCCTTTTCTCAAATGAGTGCTTGGGGTGCTCCATTTCCCCAACATGATCCTCGCATTAAGGGGCCTCAAAAGGGAAAAAACATTTTTCGGGGTGGCCACCCTCCGGGTTTCCCCGGTTTCAAACCAAAAAAAAGCACTTTTCCTTCCCCCCACCCCAAATAGAGAAATTTAAAAAGCAGGGAAAAAGGAGACCCTTTTTCTGATTGATTTAACTGGGGACATCTTTTTGCGTTGCTTCACTTTCCCCCAAAAATTCCGGTGGAACAACATCGCGGGGTACAGCAGTAGGGGCCAAGTAGGGGTAGCCCGGGGAGCGCCCGGAAAGGGGGGCAGAAGCCTAATGGGGGGGACCTCTGGCAATTTTTGGGTTTCCACCCCACCAACGCAAAGCAATGCAGGGCACACATCCAACAACAAGAGATCAAACTTTTTAAAATCCCTGGGGCCGACTATCTGCGTTTTCCCATGGTTTTTTTGCATTGTTTTTCCGGACCCAATAGGGGGTTTTGGGTATCCAAAAAGGGAAAGGGAAAGGCCCAGCTGGTCATACGGCCCCTAGAGGTTTTCAATGGGTTTTTGGGGATGTTTTTGTGAGATACAGCCCAAAAATCAGGGGCCTTGGAAAAAGAAATTTGACTTCTAAGTGGGATTTCCCCCCTTTACAAATTTTTTAAAAGGGCTGAGAATCATTTTTTATAATTTTTTGGGGTCAAGTTGCTTTTAGATACGCTATTTAAATTTTGGGGCCTTTGGAATTTGAAAGTGGTTTAAGTGGGATTTTCCCCCACAATTTTTTAAAAGTGGCTGAGAAGTCCTTTTTTTTTAATTTTTTTTTTTCATGCTGCTTTTAAATTTCAGCAAAACTACAGATCCTATTTTAAAAAAAATGTTTTTTCTTTTAAAAGACCCTTTGTTCTTCACAATTGACCAAAGTGGGGTCAAGGGGCCCCTTTCTTTTTTTTTTTGGGGGGATTTTTTCTGTGACATGCAAACTATTTTCAGGTCCTATTCTAAAAAATGTTGTTTCTAAAAGACTTTTTTCTTTTACAAAATTTAAAAGGGGGCTCAAGGGCATGCTTTGGAAAAATTTTTTTGGGGCATTTTGCTGTGACATGCGCTTTACTACAGGTCCCATTCTAAAAAAAGTTGTTTTCTAACAGACATTTGTTCTTCCAATTTTATCAAAGTGGCCCAAGGTCTTGGGTTTTAATTTTTTTGGGGGGATTTTGCTGTGGGCTTTTCAGCTTAAAAAGGTCCCATTCTAATAAATGTTGTTTATAAAAGACATTTCTTATTAAAAATTGACCAAAGTTTGGGTCAAGGGGCATGCTTTTTAAATTTTTGGGGCATTTTTCTTGACATCAAACTATAATACAGGTCCCCCTTCTAAAAAATGTTTTTTCTAACAAAAAATTTTCTGCCCATTGTCAAGAGTGGCTCAAGGGTGATGGGGCTGTCAGAAAAAGGAAGGTAGGACACTGTTTTAAAGGACAAAAAATTTCAAAATTTACTTGTTTTTTTCAAGATCTTTAAAAATAGCTATCAAACCCTGTTTTTTGAGACAACCCAATTTTTTACAAGAAAAAAAAAGGGGAAAAAAAAAGACATGGTGGGGTTCCATCCTAATTTTTAAAAAAGTTTTTCTAGTTAAAGTACTAAAAAAAAATTGCATGTACAAAATAGCTGTTTAAAAAAATTTCCCCTGAATTTTACAAGGGGGGTACAGGAAAATTGGGCCAGATGTAGGTTCTTCCCCGAGGGGAAAATGGAGTATGGAGCACAGACAGAGAACAAAGTAAGAGACCCTTTCCTCCCACGTTGATTAAAAGAGAAAAAGAATGCCAAGAAAAGGGGCACCTGGGTGTTTAAAAAGGAGGGGTTTTTAAACCAAACCCGTATTTTCCCAAATGAAGCTCAATTTGGGCCAAAAACTCATAGGAGGGGCAAACGCTACCCCGGTATTTTTTGTGTACAGAGGAAGGTGGGAAATTTTTCACACTTCCGTTCCGCACTCTGGGTTTAGAAAGACAGTTTTTGTTTTTCTGCGCATCAGGGCCCTTTTTAACCCCGCCCTGTTAAAAAGATGGGACGCCCGCCTGGGGGGTTTCACCGCAAACCCACTGTTTAAATCCGGCCCTGGGTCATGCCCGTGGGCCCCGGACAGGGAAAGTCAATGTCCCTGAAAAATAAAATGGTTTGGGTTAAAGGCTCCTTTTTTCCGGGACTTTTTAAATGTGGGGGTCATGCCGGTTTGGGGCTCTTTCGTGGCCCCCGGACAGATATAGTCCCAAAGTTTTTAGTGAAAAATAAAATGGGGGGGTTTAAGACTCCTTTTTTTCCCCCGCACTTTTTAAACTTTGGGGCAGACAGGGTTTAAAAAGGGCATTTTTTTTTTTTTTGCGATACAGGACAGATTTAGCAATGTCCAGTGAAACTAAAAAGGGGGGTTGAAAGGACTTCCCTTTTTTTTGGGACTTTGGAAACTGTGGGGGGCATGCAGGTTTTGGGCTCATGCTGTTGCCCAGGGAAAGGGATAGTCAATGGGGCCTTTAAACAAAAAAAGGGGGTTTTAAAGGGGCTCCTTTTTCCCGGGACTTTTTTAAAAGTGGGGGTATGAGGGTTTTTGGGGCCCCATGCCCGGGGGCCCAGGGCAGGTATAGTCAAAGTTTCCCGTGAAAATAAAAAAGGTGGTTTAAAAAACTCCCTTTTTTTCCCGGCACTTTTTTTAAAAGTGGGGGTTTGCAGGTTTGGGGGGTCCATGCTGTGGGCCCCGGACGATTAGTCAATTTTCCAGTTTAAAAAAAAAATGGGGTTTAAAAAACTCCTTTTTCCAGCACTTTTTTAAACTTTGGGGCAACCCGGTTTTTTTGGTCATTCGCGATAAAAGGGGGCAGTATATCAATGTCCAGTGAAATTAAAATGGTTTGGGTTGGGAAAAAACTCCTTTTTTTCCCGGGACTTTTGAATCTGTGGGGGTCATGCAGGTTTTTGGGGTTGGCCCCCCCGGGTTTTGGGGCCCGGACAAAGGGAAAGTCAAAGTCCAGTGAAACTAAAAAGGGGGTTTGAAAGACCCCCTTTTTTCCCCGGGAAATTTTTTAAAAGTGGGGGGGCATGCAGGGTTTTGGGGTAAAGCTGTGGCCCCGGACAGGTATAGTCAAGTCCCTGGAAACCCAAAATGGGGTTGAAAGGGGCTTTTTTTTTCCCGGGACTTTTTAAATGTGGGGGTCATGCAGGTTTTTTGGGTATGCTGTGGCCCCGGACAGATATATTAAAAGCCAGTGAAACTAAAATTTTGGTTTAAAAACTCCTTTTTCCGCACTTTTTAATCTGTGGGTCGACAGGTTTAAGGTCATTTTGCGATACAAAGGGCCCTAAAGTCAATGTCCTGGAAACTAAAATGGGGGGTTGAAAAATCTCCTTTTTTTCCGGGGGACTTTTGAATCTGGGGGGGGTCATGAAAGGGTTTTTGGGTCATTTCTGTGGCCCAGGACAGGTATAGTCAATGTCCAGTGAAACAAAATGGTGTTGAAAGAAATCCTTTTTCCCGGGACTTTTTAAATGTGGGGGTCATGCAGGGTTTTGGGGGTCATGCTGTGGCCCAGGACAGGTAAGTCCCAAAGTCCAGTGAAAAAATAAAAAAGGTGGTTTAAAGACTCCTTTTTCCCCGGGACTTTTTTTTTTGGGGGTCATGCAGGTTTGGGGGGTCATGCTGTGGCCCAGGACAGTAATTTAATGTCCAAGTTTAAACTAAAAAGGTGGTTGAAAAGGGCTTCCCTTTTTTCCCGCACTTTTTTTAAACTGGGGTCAGACAGGTTTTTTAAAGGTCCATTCTGCGATACAGGAAGATATAGTCAAAGTCCAAATGAAACTAAAATTGGGGGTTGAAAGGGTCCTTTTTTCCCCCCACTTTTGAATCTTTTGGGGGCATTTCGGTTTTGGGCTCATGCTGTGGCCCAGGACAGGTATATCAATGTCCAGTGAAACTAAAATGGGGTTTTTGAAAGACCCCTTTTTTCCCGGCACTTTTTAAATGTGGGGGTCATGCAGGTTTGGGGCTCTTGCTGCGTTCCAGGAAGGGATATTCAATGTCCAGTTCAAGTAACATGATGGTTAAAATCATACTGCCTTCTGGCACTTTTTAATTGTGGGTGATGCAGGTTTAAGGGTCAGGCTGTGGTCCCAAGGGACAGGGATAGTAAATTTGGTCTGTGACTTTTTTTCTGTACTTTAAAACCTAAGTGTGTTGCCTAAGATGTAGGACGTATCCATTTGACTGTTGTGGATGTTAATTTCAGCTTCTCCAGCCTTGTTTGGGTGTAATAATGAAGGTGTTGTTGCTCTCCCATAGACTTTAATGGTAATCGCTCTTTAATCGATGCCACTATCGAAAAACCTTATCGATAGCGGCCGACTATCGACTATCGATCGATCTCGATAGCCAACGCAATCGCTCAACACTAGTCAGGGATAGGGCCAGGGATGTCTGTTGGTAGGGACATGTAGGGACTTAGTTAGATAAAGTTGATTGTTAGGGTCGGGTGTTTTATGGTGTCTTGCTTTTGGATTCCAGTTAATCTCCATCCATGCCCTTGTTGTCATCTGTCTTGGTGTTCATCATCCATTGCCAAATCCCTACACTTATTTTTCACTATCCAGTTTATTTAAGTTGCATGTCACTGCTGGTTGGCTTTTTTGTGTAAGATGTCATCCATGCCAGCCAGCAGTGTCACATTGGTATAAATACATAATGCTATATTCTTTGGGCTCTCATGGTTGTGAACAGCTGAGGAAATGTGATGTACAGATCAGGATTCTCTCACATTAGTTAGGTGAGAAAACAGATTAGTATTATGTGACTTCTACAGTGAGAATCCTAATCCATAAGCTTCATGATGGGCTATATCCACCACCAGACAAATTCTCTCGCTCCTCTTGAATTAGTTCAAAATTAGAGATGGAGCACTTGCCATGGATACACACCGGCACGGGGGTTGCGGTTCTGTGTTATTTACTGACCACAATTAATTTCTTTAGGTGCTTCGTTATCTCAGGAAGACGAGCTTCCACAATCAGTCGGGGGTGGAGATGTCATTTAATGCTGACGGGGACCTTCCTGCCGCCTACGACATCATCAACGTTCAGGTTCTTCAGAACAACTTTAACCTGGTGAAAGTGGGAAAATTCGACCCAGAAGCAAAAGGAGACAAAATCAAATTGAATATCAGCTCCATTCTGTGGAATGACCGGTTTTCCCATGTGAGTATGGCCCAGCAGATGATGGTAGAGGTGGAACGTTTTTGATGGACTTTCTGCTTATAAGAAGTACCATTGTGCATGTACTAACATAAGGCTGGGTAACCTCACTTCAGTAGGGTCAGTGTCTGCTGTGGGAGACAGGACAGGGTAGCAAGTACATGTTAAAGGTATACAATAGAGGAGAGAAGCTGGGCGGGGTAAGCAGGACTCCTTTTGTCTTTTAAGGAGTCCGGTCAGTATTTTCTCTGCTTTTTATTCAGGAATCCTGCTCCAAATCATGTAAACCTGCACATCAGAGAGCTAATGTTTTCTCCCTCTATCATATCCTGCTGTCAGACAGGGCAGCATGAACCACCTGGCAGGTTCCCTTTAAGTTCAATCCACAGCTATAGATTTCCATCAGACTGACAGCAAGTGAAAGTATTTAAACTACTATATAACTAGGAGCCTACAGACCTGAAGGTCACAGCCCAGACCACCACATACTGTACATCAGCAATGCCTATAGCAGCAAAACCAGTAATGTACATGGCGGTATCAATAGTCTAAACGTCCTAAGATCATGTTTGTGTGATCTTAGGGTGTGCAAACAGTTAAAAAAAATGGTGGATCAGGGAGCCATTAGCTCCCTGCCCTTCCAATTAGTTCTATAAGCTGTAGGCTGTCTACAAGAAGTCAGTGCGAAGTCCCAGTATAGGCGGCGTGATGATATGGGTGTACGTGGGGATTGCTAAAGGCATGGCCAGGTGTGTTGTCATGAATTTGGGCAAGGTTCATTGCACTACTATGCCCGAGGACCCATAATGCTGTTAGGATGGCCCTGTCTATACAACCTCCAGCACCCATAACTTTCCATGGTGTCCTACTTTACATCTGTATAAACTAAATCTCATATAGCTATGGAGGATATTTTTAGATTCACACAGATTCCAACAACAAAAAAATGTTGACGTGTCCCACCAGAAGCCATTGCTTCTAAGGGGGATAGTAACTCCATAATATGATGCTATACAAAGCGCCCTCCAATAGCTTCAAGTTCCCGCACCTTATAGATTTAGCAATGGATTCACAGGCTCCAGCCTTCCTCACCCTCTGTCCCTCAATTAGCCTTGTTCTCTCTCATAGCCCACCAGCATAGTCCTCAGTGACTGACTAGGACTATAGCACTACTCGTACTAAGAGTCTGTCTCTTTAATATGGTCACAATCCACATGTTGCCCAAAGAAACCAAAACCATCATTATGGTGTATGTTTCAGTCCCATCCAAACACATCTGGTAGTTAAGTCCCATCCAAACACATCTAATAGGTAAGTTCTATCTAAACACATCTAGTAGGTACTGTAAGTCCAATCCAAACAAGTCTAGTTAAGAAATGGTGTGCACCAAGACAAGGCCCCGATGACTGACACCTCTTCCTCCATGATAGCACCCAGATATGCCATTTCTAGTGTAATCAACTAACACAGTTAATCTATGCTCTGCGGTGCCAGGACTCCAGGGGGCTTTAAGACAATAAAAACAGCCAAAAGCGCCCCAATAAACCCCATTGTAAAATCATGAAAACAATAAATTTTTTAAGAAAGGCTAGTGCGGTCATAGGCAGTTTTTAACCCAAAAAAAAAAATGGGTGAAATCTGATCGGGTTCCCCTATAGACCCCTGGTGTAGATATGCTGTAGTTTCTATAGACACTGGGAAAGATCGTTCTGTAGCTCTTTTGAAACTTTTTTCTGATCTTTTGTTTAAAAGCCCACTGCTGTAGATTGACCCCTTTGCTCTTTTGACGTTGGTGTAGTTTTAAAACTGCAGCTCTATAGACATGTGTTTGATGGGTTTGTAGCTCTATAGCCCACTATTGTAAATTTTATCTGTAGCTCTATAGACACTGGTGTAGATGTGATCTGTAGCTCTATAGAAAACGGGTTTAAAGATGTAAATCGGGTAGTTTCAAAAGGGACACTGGTTTTTGATGTAAACTGTAGCTCTATAGAAAAAGTGTGGGATTTGTTTCTGTAGCTCAAAGGGGACACGGGTTTGAAAAATGGGGGGATTGTACCCTCTTTTAGAAAATTTTTTTGTAATCTGATTTTTTGTTTGGGTGAAGATCTGATTTTAGCCCCTATGGGGCACTGGTGAGGTTTTTTGACTTTTTCTATGGACACTGGTATAGATCTGACATGTAGCTCTATAGACACTGGTTTAGATCTGATCTGTAATCCTATGGACACATATATAAACCTGATTCCTTCAGTGTCCTCCATCAAATAATCCCTGGGATTTACTGTTTCTAGGTTCCTGGTTCTGTATGCAGTGTCCAGTGCCATTCTGGACACAGGAAGGTCCCTCAACAAGGAAAGCCTGTCTGCTGCTATGACTGTCTCCCCTGCTCTGTAGGCGAAGTAACCAATGACACAGGTAAGGACCTCTTCTATGTTATACATGGTCATAAATTGTTCAGTTTACTTGAAGGAAAAAAGAGAAAAATTGGGGGAAAATTTTTGATGACCCGGTAAAACCACCCCTTTAGAACCCCCTATAGATCCCCCCTTGTGGGAGGGGCCCCTTTTTCCACCCAGATACGAAAAAAACCACTATAATTGTTACGTCATAAAGTCTGTGAAGTTATTAAGGTTCCAAAAAGGAAAACTTGCTGTTCACACTCAAATTAAGGGCTTTCATTTTGCCCACACGACACAAGCTCGGGTTGGGTTTTTTTTTTTGGGATGCCAGTGGGGTGTCTTAAAATTTGTCCCCCTGTCCAGTTTTCCAGTGGAAAAAAAGACAATGCATCCCAAAAGTGGGGGAAATTTTCTCTGTACTGGAAACCCTTTTTGGGTTTTATATTGGTTGTGATGGTTGTCATCTTCTTAGCTCTTACCATCTGAAATTTTAAATATTTTTTCTTAAACACCGGGGAAACACCCACCCCAAAGCCCCCAAACCCCGGGGAGTTTGGGCTACACTTTTTTGAAAACCCTCATTTCTCTGTTTTTTCCCTTTGCTGCTTGTCTTCACGGTCAACCATCTTTGGGTTTAAACCTGCCCCCCGGGAGACAAATTTTTTTCAGCATTTCTTCCCCCATCGTATCCCCTCCGCCGGGCCCAAAAGACGATCTTTGGAAAATTTTTGGAATTTAAAAAAAATGGTTTTAAAAAGTCCTCTGAGGCCATGCTTTGGCCTAAAACCCCACGTCTTTTTGGGTAGGCTTTGTTTCCGGGGGCGCGGGTTTTAAATTTTGTTCTGTTTGGCTTTTACAAGTTCCCCCTTTTCCCCAGCACTGAACACTCAGATAGAAACCCAAAAATAATATTTGGGGGTGAAATTAAAGGGACACAATTATTTTTCACTTTAAATTTGGGGGTTTTCTGGGTTTCCCGGGCCATGATAATTTTCTTTGACCCTTTTTTGGCCCCAAAAAACCTTCCAGGAACCTACAACGGGGCCCAAACTAAATAAAATTTCCCAGCATGCGGGTTTTCTCTTGTTTTGGGGATCTCATTCATCCCGGCCTATCTGAGCACCAGGGGTAAATATACGGTCGCTGTGCAGGTATTTGCCATCTTGGCCTCCAGCGCTGGACTCCTGAGCTGCATCTTCCTCCCCAAATGCTACATTATACTTCTGCGACCAGAGCTGAATAGTCGGGAGCTCTTAGGAAACAGTAAAAGGAATAGGATGGTTGGTTGAAGATTCACCAGGATAGTTTGTAGCTACAACTTGTTGTTAAAAGCTGTAGTTCCTAAAACTTAAAAAATGTTGAAAAAAATCTGGGGATCCAAAAATCCTTTTTTAAAAAAATTCTAACAATTTAAAACCCGTTTTTTTTAAAAATTTAAATGGGGAAAATTTTTTAACCCTAAAAAGTTATTTTCCCTGGTGCTTGGGGGCTTCTTCATTACTGAAAAACCCAAATGACCCTTGGGACAGAATGGGGCACATGTGGAAAAAATTTAAAAGCGGGTTCCCGGGAAGGAAATCTTCTATTTAGGACTCGCAAAATAAAATTGTTTAAAATTCAGCAAGGGAAGTTTTAAATTGGGGTTTTGGCTTTTTTAGCAAAAAAGATGGATTTACTTAAAATAAACCCGTTGGTTATGTAAGGTCGGGGCCATAAATTCACTTTTTTACCAGTAGATGTTACCAGAACATTGGGGAAGGGAGAAAGAAAAGGAAAAGCTGTTGAAACGCGAAAAGGACCCCATTTTCTAAATTTTGCTGAAAATTGTGAAGGGAGAGGTTGTAGGTTGTAAGATCTCAGGAAAAATTCTCAATTTCTTCTCCGGTGCGAAAATCGGGGAATCCTCATTGTTTTTCAGCCATAGAGTTTTTAAATTTGACATGGGATGGATAGGGAAAACCCCCCTACCCCCCACAGGTCCCCGTGAAAAATGTGCCGAAGAAGAGAAGGATAGGAGGAAGGATGAGACTTTCTGTAGCTGTTATACCTGCATTTGCATATCCAAATTCAGTAAAAACTGATGAAGCCATCCCGGGGTTGTTTTGGGTTTTGTCCCCCCAAGTACGGGTATTAAAATTACATCTGTTATTCCTTTCACCCCAACCCCTTGCATGTCCCATCTAGACTTCTTATTGCTCTTGAAGCTTTGAACATAAGGACTATTCTAATGCTCACCTACAGGAAATTTGCCCTTTTGGGACAGGGAGGGTGCTCCTTTTTAGAGCCCCCGTAGTCAGCTACCCGTGGGGAAAATGCCCCGAAGAGTAAAGAGTGGGGGGGGGGGGGGGTCTTCAAAAGGGGAAAGAAGGGGGGGGAACCACCCCTACCCAAAAAATATTGGGAGTATGTGTAAATTTTTTAAAGGGGAATGTATATATGATTAGGAACCCGGTGTTAATGATATGACAAAAACACCACTAATAATTGAAACCAATTTGTTGGGGGAAAGGGTTGAAGAGTGCCCGGGTCCTTAGGGGTTTAGCAACCCAAATTTTCCCGGAATTAAAGGGGGGTAGCTTTTTCAATGGGTCCGGCAGTCAGGGGTGTAGCTATCCAAGGTTCCAGCAGTCAGGGGTGTAGCTATCCAAAGGGGTTTTCCCGCTTTAGGGGTGTAGTATTCAAAAGGGTTTCCGGGAGTCAGAAAGTTTAGCTCTCCCAAAAAATTTGGCAGTCAAAGGGGCGCTATCCAAGGTTCTGGCAGTCGGGGGGCAAACATCCAAAATTTCCCCGGAAATCAGGGGGGTAGTATTTCAAGGTTCCTGGAGTCAGGGGTGTAGCTATTCAAGGCTCCGGCAGTCAGGGGGGTTTGTATTTAAGGGGTTTCCCGGGGGTCAGGGGTTTAGCTTTTTAAAGGTTTTTGGGAGTCAGGGGGGAGCTTTTCCAAGGTTTATGCAGTCAGGGGTGTAACTATCCAAAGTTCTGGCAGTCAGGGGTAGAAAATCCAAAGGTTTTGGCGAGGTTTAAGGGGTTTAGTTATCCAAGGTTCCTGCAGGGCATGGTGTGCTATTTTAAGGTTCCCGGGAAGGCCCCTGGGTTTTACTTCCCAAGGGTTCCCACAGGGCAGGGGTGTAGCTAGCCAAGGTTCCAGCAGTCAGGGGTGTAGCTAGCCAAGGGTTCCGATTCATTTTTTTTAGCTATTCAAGTTCCGCGTCAGGGGGGTAGTTTCCAAGGTTCCTGCTTCTGGAAATTTTAATTTTTAAGGTTCCTGCAAATTTAGGGTTTTTAGAAACCAAAATTTTCCCACAGTCGGGGTGTAGCCATACAAGGTTCTGGCAGTCAGGGGTGTAGCTATCCGAGGGTTTCCCAAAGGTCAGGGGTTAAACTATCCCCGGGTTCCTACATTCAGGAGTTTAGCTATCCAAGGTTTCCGGGGGAGTAAGGGGTTTTTAACTATCCAAAGGGTTTTCCGCATTTAGGGTGTAGATTTCCAAGGTTCCCCACATTTAGGGGGGCAGCTATTTTAAGGGTTTCGACAGTCAGGGTTTACTTTTTTCAAGGTACCGCAGTCAGGGGGGGGGCTATCCAAAAGGGTTTCCCGCAATTTAAAGAGTGTAAACTATTCAAGTTTTCCTGCAGTTTATTGGTTTAAATTTCCAAGGTTTTCCCGCATTCATTTAGTGTAAACTAATTTTTAAGGTTTCCCCGCAAATCAGGGGTGTTGCTATCCCAAAGGGTTTCCAAAAACGGGGGGGTAGCTTTTCCAAGGGTTCCCGCATTTAGGGGTGTAGCTAGCCAAAGGGTTTCCAATTCAGAAATTTAGTATCCCGGGTTTCCCCATTTTGGGGGGGTAGCTATCCAAGGTTCCGGCAGTCAGGGGTGTAGCTATCCAAGGTTCTGGCAGTCAGGGGTGTAGCTATCCAAGGTTCCTGCATTCAGGAGTGTAGCTATCCAAGGTTTAGGCAGAGGGGGTGTAATATCCCCAAGGGTTTTTGGAAATCCCGGGGTGTTTGCTTTCCCCAAGGGACCTGCCCGTTTTAGGGGTGTTGTTATCCAAGGTTCGGCAGGGCAGGGGGTTCAGCTATCCAAGGTTTTCCTGCAGTCAAAGGGGGTAGTTGTCCAAAGGTTTTCCCCGTCAGGGGGTGCTAAAAGGTTCCTGCATTCATGAGTGTAGCTATTTCCCAAATTCCCGGGAGTCAGGGGGGTTAGTTTATTTAAAGGGTTTCCCGCCCTTCATGGGGTGTAGGGTATTCAAGGTTCCTACAGCCAGGGGTGTAGCTATCCAAGTTCCTGCAGTCAGGGGTGTAGCTATCCAAGGTTTCGGCAATAAGGAGTGCAGTTATCCAAGGTTGCAGCAGTTAGGCGTGTAGCTATTATGGGTGTAGGTTTACCAGCTAGAGGTACAGTTACTGGGGCACATTCATGTTCACATTGATACAAGCATGTTCCCCCTTTCCTTTTCAGCATCATATTTCAGTAGGAGATATCAGTGTTAGTGTTTTTTTCCCTTTCCCTTAAGCCCGCAAATGTGTTTTGTGGACTAATTCAAATTTTTCCCCCTGAGAAAAATGGGGAAAAAAGGAAAGACCGTCAATCCTGGGAGGGTGCAAAAGAGATCCCCACCCTTTACCCCGCAAGGGGGTTTCACAGTCATAAACTCCCTTTGGGGCTGGGCTGTAACCTTTTATATTAAACCTTTTATGTGTGGTTTGGGAAATCAGGAATGATTACCCAGGGGCCCCGAATAAAACTACCCAGGGGCCCCCCAAATCTGCTGATCTGTATTGTTCCCTTTTTCCCCCTTCTTCTTCCACCCTTGGGTGGCGCTTTTTTTAACAAAAAAATTTTCATCTTAGGGTTTTTAAAGTTTTTATTATATAAACGAGCCCCTTTAAAATGATATAAAAAAATCAATAACAACTTTAGGACCGGTTTTACCCCAAGGGTTATTCAAGCCGTAATTGGAAACCGGATTTCGCTTTCAATTATTTGGGTTGAATAAGGGGGCGGGAAGCGGGGGCGCAGGGGGGGGCCCCTGGCCCCCCGGCCCCATAACGCATTATCCCCCGGCGCGTATTGGCCTGGATAATTTTGGGATGTCACTTTCTTCCCGCCCGGGCGGATTTGGCCCACGGGGGGGAGCGCCGGGGGGACCCAGTTCCCTATGAAACTGTGGATTTACTTAATTACTGGCGGGTTGGGGGCCGTATGAACGCAAAAACCGGCGCGCGTACGGCTCCAATCCGCGCCCAAAAATTAAACCGGGGTGAAAAAATGGCCCCTTTAAAAAAAAAGTCTGCTCATTCTTTGTGGATTAAAAATTTTTTTTACTCAAGGTTTTGGGTTCAGACCCAGGGGAAAGGGAAAAAAAAACTTACAGGTCCTAAACAAGAAAAGGGTTTGCGGTTTGGGGGGAAAATTTTATAGGAACAAAAAGGGACCCGAGTGGTTTTGCAAAAATGCGCACAGGGCCCCAGTGGGTTTGCACATTAAAAAATGATGGCTCAGTGGGTTTTGGGGAAAAGTGGCAGTACGTGGCTAAAAAAAGGGTTTGCCAGTTTCCCAAAATTGTTGCTCAGAGGTTAGGAAAAATTGGGGGATGGGGGCTGCTACGGGGCCAAACCCCCCCGGGGGATTTAGTTGTTAGCACAGGGGCAGTACAGAGGGCCCTGGTTTTGTACGTGGGAGTATGTGGGTTTAGTGGTAAGAATAGTGTAGTACAGTGGCTCAGTGATTAGCATAGTGAAGCCCGGTGCTCCGTTGTTAGCACAGGTTGGCACAATGGCTCATTAGTTAGCACAGTGCAGTGGGTTTCCTCCAATTTCTCCACTTTTCCCGAAAGATACA
The DNA here is from genome assembly GCA_025379985.1 of Phyllomedusa bahiana. Taxonomy (NCBI): domain Eukaryota; kingdom Metazoa; phylum Chordata; class Amphibia; order Anura; family Hylidae; genus Phyllomedusa; species Phyllomedusa bahiana. Next base: position 58,003 of record JAODAL010011436.1, read on the forward strand.
GATAGAAATTTAGACTGTGCGCTCCAATGTGAATAATGACAGCACTATGGAACATGACGGCGCTATAGAAATGCATATAATAAATAAACTTGTAATATCTACATGTTTGGTATATTATTAACCCCATCTGACACCTCAACAAACATTGATATCGGGAAGCACTTCGGGTACCGCGCCATCCATACTCAGCAAGGAGATGATGCGCCAATGTGTAAGGAAGTAGATAGTATAGTAATGACAATGATAGGCGGCCGCTGATGTGTCCAACCAAATTCAAGATGGAAAAGGCGTGGAGTGAGGGACAGATGAAATGCACAGGGCGCATATACAGCCACGGTATACGATATAGCAACCACATACAGTATAGAAAAGACGAGGAGATGGGGGACATGTAAGATACACAGAGCTACCGTAGTTTACAACCAGACACAAGACAGAAAAGACAAGGGGCTATTGACAAGCGGGACTGTCTCCAAAGCAGGACATCACTGGCACGTAAACGCCATCTTAAACACAACAGGTGCGCTCTCAGCACAGGAGTCCCTTGGGTATAAGTTCCTGCAAACAGTAACTCAACAGCAAGGGATTTCCCATTATACTAGTACATACTCTGGTACAGGGGCTTAGCTATACGGGGTGTAGAGATAGCAGTCGCTGGGTCCAGATGGACTAACAAACAAATATTACAAACTTTTTAGTCCCGCTCTTACGACGCAACTCTTGAATGTATTTAATTCTATAATTACTTGTGGTAACCCTCAAGGAGAAATGGTAGAAACCTCTATAACCACAATACTGAAACCGAGGAAAGCCGCAGATTTAGTTAACAAGACCTAGTACAGACCCATTTCCCTTCTAAACTGTGATATTAAATTATTCTCAAAAATTATAAATTATTCTCCCTTCAGTGACTGATAAAGACCAGGGGAGCTTTATTCAAGGCCGTCAAGCTGGACATGGAATTCGTAGACTTCTGACTCTGATCCATAACAGAAAGAAATCATCCAAACCAACAGTTCTTCTGTCATTGGACGGCGAAAAAGCCTCTGACAGAATCGGCTGGGCTGGTTGGACTTTCAGGAGGTGTTAAAGAGATTTGGCTTTAGAGGCTCTTTCTTAACCACTACACATCAGGCTTCTTCTCTTCACCTTCCCAATTACAAATGGTATGAGACAAGGCTGTCCTCTATCACTGTTAAGTTTTAATTTATGTGTAGAACCATGGGATGAACTTATTATAACTTCTCCATTGACCTCTAGTGTTTCTGTGTTTGATACATGAGTTTGTATGCCGATGACATTCTAATTGTTTGTCATAATCCATTGGTGTAAAGTCCTGCTCTCCCGAATCTATTAAATAAGTACTCCCATATATGATACAACAAACTAAATAGGACCAAATCAACCTTACTGTAAAACACAACAAAGGCCAGGCTTACAGCTCAATGGCTGGACTAGACTGAACCAAGTAGCAGGCAACACAGGCTCATGTGCTACTTGGGAAAGATGAACAGGGCAGGTAATTGCTGAGAAGTAGTTCACACACCCCTCTACTTGGGGGACAATTAGATGATTAAAAAACTACACACTGAATTGATACCTGTTCGCACCAGTATGCAGAAAAGCCACAGTATAATGCATGGGGAGATTGCACAAGTGCAAAAATACCGATAAGAAAATCACTCACAGCCTTTATGTATGAGAGGGGTGGTTGCTGGTATTATAATTGCATATAGATAAGGCGATACAAAAGGGTGCCATTAATGTAGATATGTGTGGTGCACCATGCTGGCTTGCAACCTATTACGCCACTACTATTTGATTGGACAGGCTGCCCAGCACATTTTAGGTGCCCAACACAAATTACAGACACCCTCTACTCCCCAGTACTGTTGGGCAAAAAATTACATACTGGAAAATTATGAAATATCAGGTATTAGTTGATACAGTGGCCACTACACACAAGCATAGAATGTGTGTGAGTGGTTGCTTTATTGGTATTTTTTGCATTTGTGCATTTTGCATTTGTGCAATCTCCCCAAGTATTATACTGTGTTTTTTCTGCATACTGGTGTGAACAGGTATCCATTCAATGTGCAGTTTTTATCATCTAATTGTTACCCTAGTGGAAGGGTGTATGAGCTACTGCTCAGCAATTACCTGCACCTGTTTATCTTTCCCAAGTAGCACAGGGGCCTGTGTTGCCTCCTACTGGGTTCAGTCTAGTCCAGCCATTGAGCTGTAAGTATGGCCTTTGTAGTGTTTTTGAGTAAAAAATGTCCCATTTTTCTGTGATTTTTCTGGTAATTAACTGTCTCCAGACTCTTCATTGGCAGTTACAACAATTTCCATTTCTTTGGACAAACTCATACATGACCTATTTGGGAATTCAAGTCTTTCCATCAATTATCAAAACAATTGAGGTTGATCTAAAGGATCTTGCTTCCACCTTACAAAGTGAAATAGCCGGATCGCAACAACTCCCACTTTCTTGGTTCGCAAGAATTAACGCTACCCAAATGTTACTCTTAACCAGATTTTTATAGACCACACATTCTCTATTATTCCTTTACCTCCCCGTTGAATAAACTTTAATCTTTATTATTCAAATTTGTGTGGAGCGCCAGAAAGAGGCAATATTTGTATAGACATATCAAACTGGGTGGTCTCTACTTTAGAGAAGGACTTTTATAATACAACAAGCAGATGGATACAGACATGCAAGTCCAAACAAAAACCGTAAGACACAGAGGACTGGATCCTTGGGGCAACAAGGGGAAAACAGCAGAAGAAACAATCAGAAACAAAATCCAGGGAGAAACAAAAACAGCTCAGCAATCTGAGGCGCCAAGTAGAATGAGAACCTGGACTATACAGCTCCCATAGAAAATGGGATGGGCGTCAACTGAGTACGGATTAACTATTGCTCCATAGACAGAACAGCCCCCAGGGTCAAAGGCAGGTTCGTAAAAATAGCAGCAGCTCTATGACCCATCTTTTATCTCTCGAATAGTCCTGATTCACATCACTGCTCTGCTATGGAATGTCAATCAACTTCACCTTCTCCGATGAAAGATGTTTCATCCTCGGCTTGGCTTTGGTTATAAGCTCCCGCTTTGGGACTTCCCTACCTTATATCATATTGTCTTAGCCTGGTCCAAATTTATTTTACCTGATCCCAATCCCACATCTTTCTATTTCCTAGTGGAGATCTAAAGTTATATAATAAAGGTATATAATACTATACTAAACTAAACTATACTAAAATACTAAACTAACTAAACTATACTAAACTATACTAAACTAAACTATACTAAAATACTATACTAAAGGTATATATAATACTATAATACTTATATATTATATATTTTTATCTTTTATATTATTTATATTATAATATATATAAGTATATTATAATTGGGTATATTATATATATATATATATATAATACTACAAAGGTATAACTACAGTGGGTGATCTGTATAGTAATGATATATATAATATATGATGACATTAAATAGGAATTTGTTCTCCCACAAAACCAGTTTCTAAGCTCCCTACAAATTATTCAAGAATGGAGCGGGATTCCTAATCCAGCAGCTAATTCTCCTTTTCAGAACGTCTTATTTCAGAAAAAGGATATGATAAGGTTGTCATGGACGGCGCCGCAGCCCGTGGGGTAGGCTGCAGGCGCATCCGTCCTTCTGCCCACTCTCCTGCACAGGGAGCGAGTGGCTCCGCAGTCCATGTGTCGGGCCATGGACGCACTCGACCCCCGGAGCTCAGATACTCACCTGACCGTGCTCCTGCCTACCCGCATCCTCGTGCCGGCTTCTTCAAATTTATAGGGCCAGCATGCCGGTAATTGGCTATTGCCGGCCGTGATTTTCATGTACCATACCGTCTTGCTACTGTCCTTCGACCACGAACCTCTGCTGCCTGCCCTGACCTACCCCCTGGCTCCCGACTATGCCTTAGGCTAACGATTCTGTACCGCGCTCACCCTTGGCTGCCACCGCGAGCAAGTCACACCAGTGGAAGCGACCTGGTAGATTCCGGCCCCAGCAAGTCCATCCCGCTTTGCGGCGGGCTCTGGTGAAAACCGGGTTCTACTTAGACTCCGCTCCCTGGCGTGGCTTACGCCACTGCTTGCGGTGGTCCAGTGGGCCACTACCACTGTCCATGACAAAAGTCTTGTCTTTAGCTTAAAGGGAATGTGTCATCAAAAATTGAGTCACTGTTTAAGTCCCATTTTTAAGTTAAACACATTTTTTAGAAATTTTTGGTTGTTTTTTTTTATTTTTCATATCACTTTCAATATTTTTTTATAATTCTTGCAGTTTTCACTTTGGCCACTAGGCCTTGTTTGCACTGCTTTAACAGCAGTCAGAGAAATGCTTTATAGTAGCTTCATGCACATAGGAGAATTAAGACTGACTCAGTGCCATTCACTTCTATAGGAGAGTTTTCTAGTCATGCTCTGTGACCTGGGAAGAAGTCACTGTGCAGGGAGGTGAAAGGGTCCCTGTAATTGGTGGATCCTGTGTTATCTATACACTTTGGTGTCTCATTTCAGTTTGACCCTCTTTGTGCTGATAATGAGCAGACAGCTGAGAATCTTTCTCTACAGAACAGGAAGTGTCAGACTATTATTAGGCTTAGTGGCCAAAGTGAAAACTGCAGAACTTAAGAATTATTAAAAAAATATTGAAAGTGATATGAAAAATGAAAAAAAATATAACCAAAAATTCTTAAAAAATGTGTTTAACATAAAAAAATTGAGTTAAACAATAAGTCATTTTTGATGACACATTCCCTTTAAAACACTCTTCCTAATGACCCCTTAGAGGACAAGCCTGATTATGCCTTAAGGTGGGAGAAGGAATTGGGGAAATCTTTTTCACTTGATGACTCGATCACTGCCTCCCTAACTCCACATAAATCATCCAGATGTGCTTATTACATAGAACTATCTAGGAAACTCCATTTTGGATGGTATCTTATGCCCAACCATATTACACATACGGCGCCAGGACAATCTAAGGTTCTACTTAAAGTATATATATATATATATATATATATATATATTATATTATATATATATATATATTATCCTCTCTTCCGAACGGACCCACAATATGCAATATTCTGAAAATAAGATATTGGAGCTTAATCACTCTATATGATAAATGATCAAAAGATCAATTTATTTGGGATAAAATCACATTGGCATCATACAAAACAAAATCTGAAAAGGGAGGGAAGGGAAGAGCTACACGTTTCACTAGCAGCACCTGTCTGGGTTCCTCAGGCTCAACATATGGCACCAGATTACTCCCGTTTTTGTTGGAGAACTGTGGAGCTATAGGCTCGCTAATTCATATGTGGTGGGATTGACCTTCAACCAAAGCTTTTTGGATGAAAGTGGAGTAACTTGTGACAGAAATTCTTGGTTGTCCACCAGAACTATCAATCTTGGAGATCCATGGTTACTTAAAGAAATTAGAGCTAGACACCTGCCTGCTGTTCTCTTGCTGACTTAACCCTGGAGTTTCAAGTGTTCCTGTGAACATTGCATTATCCAGAGTACCTGTATCCTGCTGTTCCTGACATGGTGTTCATGGATTGCCTTCTTTTATCTGTTGCAGTATCAAGTCCATAACCTGCCTGGGACCCTGCTACCAGCCTACGGCTATTTGCTGTTGGACCTGTCACCACTACCACTGTCCGGTGTTGCTGTTCCGCACTGCAGCTACCACCGCAAGTATCACAATATATCCCTGTGGTGGTCCAGAGGATCCACAATACCCAGCGTTTCTAACCACCTGGGTTAGTAAACGTGACAATTAATTTCTAAAATGGTCCTTATGGATTGAAAGCAGATGCTTGAAATAAAACCTACAGGATCGAATTCCCCCTTTAATATCTATTTGTTAGAGCTATATAACTTTTATAATTTAAATTCCTTCTTGCTAATAGTTTTGGAATATTCTTCCTAGACATACTGAGGTTGATCTGCGCATCATGACCATGTACTACTTACTTCAAGACTTATGTACTTTGTGCCCTACCTTACCTGATGTTGTTCTTCATATATACATATGATGTACTACTGCATGATTTTTCTATGACTCATTGAGTTTTGCTTTTCTTTCGTTGATGGATACAAATGACTCTGGTTCATTTTTAGGATTTTATTTGATATTGTTTGTATCTTTGATTTCCTTTTTGAAAAAATTAAATAAAATTTTTTATGATTAAAAAAAAAATTAAAAAACAGATTTCTGTTAGGAAACTGACTACATCCTAAGGATATATTCGCATCGCAGTACATCGCGTCTGTCGGGAGCTCGCGCTTATAAACGCGTACTCCTGAGATGCGGGGGGGGGGGTGGGGCCCAATGGACATGTGGTACTCACATATTCGCCACAAATACTTGACATGGCAGGTATGTGCCCACGTGTCGAATACGATCGGGGAGAGGAGTCGTAATCCATAGTTCTCTATGAGAGCTATGGATTACTGTAATTGCGGCGCGCAACTTGCTGCGTATAAAGTGCAAATACGCGGCGAAATGCTTGCCACAATTGTGCCGTGTGACCATAGCCTTGAGGTGTTAAAGCCAGTTCCTTCAGGTGAGTTGAGGGCAGTTGCTTAGCTGGATAGGTTGGAGAGAGGCAGGTGTGATAAACCTACAGAATCCTGGACCAAAGGATACAGGTGTGAGTCCTATTGTTTGTGGTGCTGGGCAGTAGGTTCAGGCCACACCTCGAGAGGCAGATGTCATGCAGGATTGAACGTTGTTGCCACCATAAACCTGCTACTAAGTCCTTGTGCTGGTTTTCATTGTAAGAATGGACACATGTGCATTATGTTGGAAAAATTATGCTTGGCATCATATTTATTCAAATGCAAAATTTCTTTATACAGTTTTTATACAGTTGGCTTAGAGGTGTGTCAACATTAATGCCATTATCATCACTTCACATGTCAATTACAACTTGCAATACCATTTGTTAGTTTAATCATAATACAGTACAATTGGTTACTTTTTAATAAGCAGGCTTTTAATACATAAGCAGTGACCTTTACCTTTGTTTTGCATTACTAATAATTAATTTACAGCATATCACCTGTTTAATCGGACAGTCGCTATTGAAGTATTTAATTAAAACAAGACTAACAGGTTGTTTGTTGTCAGGGATGGTTAAGGTACCTGGGGGACTTTTTTTTTAAAGGTCCTAGAAGTAGTAAGTAACATTTCCTGAACATTTTTTGAAATAAACTAAATAAGCTGTGACCAATTGTTCAGTTTTTCAGGACTTTTTGCACAACTTTCTGATCTATAGCAAGAATTTTAATGTAAAAATTCACAACAGAAGTTTGATCCCTGAATCGCCCAATACATTTAGGGGATCAATTTGAATTGAGATTTAAACAGTCCTCCTCATTATGAACTTGAGGGCAAGGGACAAAATATTACCACTATATAAAGCATATGGAGTATGCTGTTCAGTTCTGGGCTCTAGTTTATATAAAGGATGTAATGGAGCAAGAGCAAGTACAAAGATGAGCAACCAAACTTCTAAGGGGAATGAAGCATCTTAGTTATGAGGATAGGTTAAAAGAATTAAACTTATTTAGTCTTGAGAAAAGACGGCTCCAGGAAGACATGATTAATTTATATAAGTATATAAATGGCCCGTACAAATAGTATGGGGAACAGCTATTTCATGTAAACCCCCCAAAAAAACAAAGGGGATACGCCCTGCAACTGGAGGAAAAATGGATTCAGTCTCCAGAGGAGAAAACCCTTCTTCAATATGAACTGTGAATCTTTGGAATAGCTGCCAGAGGTCACAGTAGGAACAGTTGAGGGTTTCAAGAAAGCCTTAGACAACTACCTAAAACTAAAATAAAACATTAATACTTATGTAGCCATATAAAATTCTAGATCCAGTCTAATAGCAACTTTGGGAGAAAAGAAAATTAAATGAAATATTAATTTAGAGCAGATTGGTTCTTGACTTATGGGATCCAATTGTTCATCAGTAGGGGAGACAAAGCTTAAAAATTCCCTATCCCCCCTTCATCCACATTTTTCCTCACCCTTGGCTCAACTTGATGACAATATGCCTTTTGACATCACAAGACCAAAACAACACCTTACAATTGATCAACAGTACCTCATCATTGCCAGACAGCATATAGGATGCTCTCAGACGGAAGTGGCCACTGAGCTTAGTGTCACAGAGTGTCATCAACCGAGATACAGGGAGACTGGAAGAGACACAGAAAAGCAAAGAAGTGGATGTCCTTCGGCTACGTCAAACACTGATGACCACTTCCTTGTAAACAATGCTCTGTAGAACCAGATGATGAAGGCCGCACAACTCCAGGCACCTGTAAGGGAGATGAGAGGAACCAGGTGTCACGTCAGACCATTTGTAACCATTTACATCAGCATGGTCTGCGTGCTAGACGACTGGCAAGTGTACCTAACTGGTAACCAACCTGACTTATGCATAGTGCTCTCCTTGATGTCTCCAGCCTTGTTGGAAGCTATAATTTCTGCTATTCACTAAACAGCACTGATCCTCTCTCACAGTTGAAGTGTACCTATGATAAATGTTACAAACCTCAACATACTTTGTAGGTGGAAAAACTTTAAAAAAAAAATATTGTATCAAATACTGATTTTCCCCACTGGCTTTGGCGAGGTAAGCCATCAGTGATGGGTCAGTAACCATGGGTGACTGACACTTGTTATAGTTAGTATAGTTGTAAAGCAGTTTATACAGGCTAGCATATTTTGAATGGCTGTAGTGATGGTTGGGAGACCATTCCCATGTTCCAGGCCATGCTTTACCAGGTTTTTCAGGACCTATTAAAGTCTGTTGCTCCAGAAACCAAGTGGATGTGGTTGGCTAACAGGAGTTCAGAGCAATGCTTGAGCCAAGGAGAGGCTCTGACCCCAGACTTGAGGGAAGCTTGTATGTTCCAGAGATTGGTGGGAGTAATTGTTTTGTGGTGCTAGGAAGTAGGGCCCAAACCAGTGGTAGAGAGGGACTCTTGATATATTAAGACAGTGGCCCGATATCCAAGGATTTTTTTTGTATATATCATTTCAGTTTGCCTTAACCCGTCTGAGAAAGAAACCTGTCTAAGCCCTGTGTACCATATCTTCTTACTAGAAATGGCAATCCCAGTGCTAAGGTGACCTCCTGTACTGTCCAAGATGGTGGGTGAACAAAGAGTGAGTTTCCATATATTATATATATATAATTATATATATATATATATAATATATATATTGGCCAAAAACGACCTCAGATGATCGCATGATGGAGGCGGAGTCTATAGAGCTTCCCCAGTATCCACCTGAGCCCACCGCAAACTGGAATGGACTTGGATGCAGGGAACTCCCAGGTCGCTACCCTTGTCGTGGTTACTCACTGTGATAGCTGAGGTTCCAACAATGTACATAAGGAGCAGACAAAGGGCATAGTTGGGTCACAGGCAAGGAGGTCAGGGCAGACTGAAGGCAAAGTGTAGTCAGGATTTTGTTCGCAGAGGTCAAACCAGGAAACATGAAATACAGACAACATTGCACAAATGCTCCGGTAGGAACGCCAACAAACTGGCAGGGAAAACAGGAGAGGTGTTCTAATAAAGGTAGTTGTGGCAGGTGACTGGTGATCAGAGGTACACTGGAACTTTAAATTTTAAAGAGCTGGTGTGAGTGTGTTCTAGAGGACAGGTACACGTGTGACAGCAATGAGCGGAGTGGGGAGAGATGACTGTCAGAGGCAGGGAACATGAGTGTGTCTGTGGTCCGGAGCGAAGATCTGAGTTGTGACTAGAACCTGGGGCCATGAGCCGCATCTGTGGGATTTGAAGAAAAAAATAGGCCAGGATCTGTGTTGCAACTAGAACCTGAGTCCATGAGTTGTATCTGTGGAATTTTAAGAAGGAAGAGGCCAGTGTCTAAGTTGTAGACCAAAACTTAGACCCAGGAGATTGAGTGGCTGCATTGAAGGCCAGCACCTCTGAGAAATACTATAAGAGGAATTGGGCTAGTAAAATCACGTGTTGGGTTGAGTTGCGGCCAGCACTGATGAGAACTTTTAGCAGAAACTCAATACTGGATGTGCAGTGTGTTCTTCCTTTTACAGCAATAAATTTGGTTAATGCTGTTCCCTCATATCTACACTAGCTCTGTTGATCATGTGCTGATCGTGTGATCCCCATGACAAAATAGATACGTTATAGTCAAATGCCAACGTGAAATACTTGTATGTATGAAATACATTGATTGAGGTTAGAGCTTATGAAGAGATTTACTATTGGTAAAAAGCAACACTCATGCAATAAGCGGGCATCTTAATTGGTGCCTTCATCTGCCGTCTTAGTTCTGATTTGGCTGAGCTTCCCTGGATGAACTGAATTGTACTGAATCCTAAGTATTCCATTTTGTTATGCTAGATTTTTGTGATGTCTTTTATTTTTATACCTAAAGGGGTTTTTCCACTTCCCCTAAACTTTGAAAGCACAAAAATGCTTTTGCACGCCCTCGTTATCTCACGACTAGACTACCGCAACATCCTTCTCTGTGGCCTCCCAGCTACCACCCTCGCTCCCCTCCAATCCATCCTTAACTCTGCCGGCCGTCTGTTTCACCTCTCTCCTCGATACTCTTCCTTCTCTCCCCTCTGCCAATCCCTTCACTGGCTTCCCATTGCCCAGCGAATCCAGTTCAAGTTAGTAACCCTGACCTACAAGGCTCTCCATAACCTCTCCCCTCCATACATCTCTGCCTTAATCTCCAGATATTTCCCGCAATCTCCGCTCCTCACAGGACCTTCTTCTTGGTTCTCCTCTTATCAGCTCTTAATATAACCGCCTCCAAGACTTCTCCCATGCTTCCCCCACACTCTGGAACTTGCTGCCCCAACACATCCGACTCTCCCCCAGTCTCGCCAGCCTCAAAAGCAACCTGAAAACCCATCTCTTCATGATTACCTATAACCAACAATAACCTCGCTGTCACTACACCCTCCACAAACATGTCCGCCCCTCACCTTCTGTCTCTTCCCACTTTCCTTGTAGATTGTAAGCCGTCACGGGCAGGGACCTCTCTCCTTCTGTACCAGCTGTTAGTTATCAATTTGTCACCTTTGTAATTGTTTGACCCATGTTATGTATGAAACCCGAATGTACAGCACCCTGGAACCAAGGGCGCTCTAAAATAAATAATAATAATAATAATAATAATAATAAAAACAATACAATATAACATAAAACAATATACCATAATACAAAACAATACTATATTGCAATATAATACAATACACTATAATATATCTATAGCCCCTGTAATTGAGGCATTGATACCCACAACTTAAAGGGGTTTTGCCAGGATGTGCCTTACCTGCTAAGAATCAAATGTAAACAAGCCATGCTGAGCTGAAAGAGAGAGAGACACAGCCAGAGCACAGAGCCCTGCATAAGGGATCGTGTGAAATGTTCACTCAAATAATCAAACTACAACTAGTGGATTCTGTATACAAAAGACAACATATTTCTACCCGGTGCCTTGAAAGCTTCTTCAGCACCCTCTCAGCAAATAAGAAGTGTGATCTAAGCAAGCCCGGCCAGCAGCTCTTGTCAGGTCGTATCTAATAGAAGCTTTTAAGTAACTAAGGGCAGGTAAGGCAGCCTGTAGCTCTCTCATACTGCAATTTTTGTAATCACATATATTTAGAAAAGTGATTAAATACCCATTTTGGAGGATCCCACATCAACATTACATCGTGGCAAACCCCCTTTAAGGCAATGATCTTTGCTTCCATTTGGAATACATGGTCCAACTTGGTCTCTACTCTTTCCAGTGATACCTGGTGGGCCATACAGAACAAAGTTAAACTCTATAGAACAGAAGCTAGGATATCCCAGCACAGAATGTTATCTCAAGTGTCTTACCACTTTTCAATGGTCTTTGTATAGAGATAAGAGCAGATATCATGGTCAGGTTAAACTCTGCTGCATCCATGTGATCAGTTTAGCTCCTTGTATTTGAGGCCGTTTTCCTCGCACTGATTATGTGTGGGAATTGGCGCTAATCAGAATTATCATGAGTTGTTCAATGTAAGATTGGATCACCACACACAATAAGGTCACCACACACAATAAGGAGAGCGGGTTAACAGGATGTGACACTTCTCTGCTCAGGTTACGTTTGTCCCAGTTCATGAATCAAACACTTTAGCCCTGGTTTCGACAGGAGAATATATTTTTAGATTTAATACCTGGTCCAGTTAACCTACAGGACCCCAGTCAACCTCGCTCAGCATCTTAGTTGTACACCAAGGGCTACTCCTTCTCCTCAGTCCCTTCTATGCTTTGGCCCACAGCACCGCCCCTACTCTCTGTGGCATGCATCATCAGGAGTTTTTCCAGGACCACCATCATGGCCACCAGATGATCAGCTGGCTCCAGAACTTGTGCTCCCTTGTCTGCCCAGAACCTTGATCTTAACCCCGCAGTGCTCTGCTTGGAGGGGACACAGACAATGACTGGAGGGAATATCCTCTTAAGGGCAATGGGGGCATGGGGACAACTCATCCAAAGTGTAAGTAGGCGGCAAAATGTAGATATATTTGGATGGTGTGGCCTGTCCCATGACAAGCATTTAAGGGTTGGCTTGGTGGAGGTATTTTCACAGGGGAACAATGGAAACCATGGTCATGGCAAGTCTGGGGCCACTTTTTTGGGAAAAGTAGAGTAAGAGAGATAAAATGCAAGAGCCATGTTCAGTAATGTACAGTAATGGGCCCGAAGAATCAACTCTAATGGTGGGCACCAAGAATCAAAATCACTGCTGGGCCCCAAGAAACAACTTCACAGTTGGGCCCCAAGAATAAACTCCAAAGATGGGCCATACGAATCAACTCCATTGGTGGGACCCAAAAGTCAACTCCACTTGTATGCCCAAGAAATCAACTCCACTTGTGCGCCCTAGAAATCAACTCCACTTGTGGGCCCAAGAAATCAACTCCACTGGTGGGGCCCAAGAAGCATCTCTGCTTGGGGACCTAAGGGACCCTCTGCTGATACTGGGTATATTCTCATGGTGTGGACTGTCCCATGACAAGCTTAATCAGGCGTATGTTTACCCTGAGTTGTGATTGGACGATCTTCATATGACAGGCCTTTTCTAAGCTTGGACTGGTTTGGTGTCCTGTGATTTGAGATTTTTATAGCTATTTTTTATTTGCCTTGTTAAATACAAATACTTTGACTTATCTTTTATTGGCATCAATCATATTGTAGTATGAATATTGAGCATGAGGTTTGTTTTCTTATTACAGCAGCAAAAGTTTATTTTTAAAACACGTTTCCAGATTTCCAGGAATATATACTGAATGAACCCTATGCTTTTTAAGAATCCTCCTGAACTCAGTTTTAGGTTCCACACCCATGTAGTCAGCGTGTGGTGACTCATGCAATCCTGGCTTGTTTGCGAGGTGTGGTACTTATGTAATAACTGGAAGTTCAATCATGTGAAGAAACAAAACCAGGCTGATCTCTGTGACTGGCAGGTCTAAACCAGGTTTGCATTGCTGCATATAACCACCCATGAATGATGTTCCCAGCCATGAGACTTGTGGTACACTCACTATTGCCATACAACTAGAATTGGAGTGCAGACTGAAGTCTTCTAAAATGTTAAACCACCAGCTCCAGGGTGGGGTTATGCTGCCTTCTAACCCACTCTAGGTCCTTACCTTCCATCTCTTAACCCACATGTGTCAAATTCATAGCCCATGGGCCTAATCTGGCCCGTCATGTCATTTTTGAGAGCTAACCAAGCAGGGATGGGCAAGGGCTGGTTGCAGAACGAGTGGCTCTCTACTTTCCTTAGAGGACACAGTCAGAGCTTGTCAAAGGTGGTGAAACCAGCATATGAAGCATACCCCATCTTGGATCCAAAACCCTAGAGTGAAGGGCCAACTTATCCATTACGCACACTAGGAAGCTGCCCAGGGTACCCATAAGCGTATTGTCCCTAATGGTCAAAGGTACAATATGTCTTGGGAAACCAGGGCACATGCTCTTGATCTCTGGATTGGCAAATAGATAAAAAAACACGATGGAGCAAATAGCCATCATCTCCCTTCCCTACCAAGAAGTCTTGTAGGCCAAGTGTTGCTTTAGGCCTGTGGGCTAAAAGACATCACAGGAACATCCTGTTGCAAGTCTCATTGAGGGTCTCCTGCTGTTCACTGGGGGAATGAGGAAATTGGTGATTGACGTGATGTAATATTTGCCTGTGGTTAGAGGTGTGGCCTGTTGTTATGTTATTTTCTAGGGTTGGGCACAATATATTGCTTTGTCCCAGGGACCATAATTATGGTAAGATGGTCCTTTCAGTGTACATCTTCACATCTCTTTGTTCAGTAACGGCAATATGATAGAAAAACTATGACAGACCACTCAGGAATCCTAGCCAACCTCTAAGTCTCTCCAGTGGCCTATTGAGGGCAATCATAATGCTTCTGCCCCCCTGGTGAAAATGGGTTTATTCCCCCTCTGATTTAGTCAATCACCAGAAGCCTATTATCTTGCCATTGTGTCCTATTTTACTTTAAACCTAACCACCTGTTAAGAAAATGGTTTGCAGGTAAGACTTTTTAATACTCTTTACCCTGCCTAGACATCCCTCATCCATGTGGCCATCGCCATTTGAGACCAGCACTTGGCGTATGGTTCCAAGATATCCCCCTATCTTGCTTCCCAGTACTAGGCCCATCTGGTTCATCTTCATTAAAAGTCCCTTTCCCTCGTTTTCCTGCTAATAGTCTCTATATCAATGGTTGCGTATGCAGCATGAACCGAGAACCCAGGAACAACTAAAAACTTCAACCTAGGATGAGGTGATGAAAGGAGATTTACATGGTAATTATGGGAAACGAATGCTGAAATCCATGTTGTGCCATCTCCTCCCGTCATATCTGGTGTACAGTGTTTTGTAGATATAGATAGGAACCATCTTCTACCACATTACATACAAGGAAATCCAATTTATTTCTAATAACTTCGTTATAATGAGTCAGTGCTAATTATTGTGATGTATTTAGGTGATGTTATAAAATGAGCAATCCAGTATTTTTTCCTGTCCTTCACCATGTCCTCCCTTCCTTCTTCATCTCTATAAATGGTGAGTCCTCCATCTGGATGGCTCATCTCTCCATTCCACAGCAGACATGGCACCAGTAAGCATCTCCCTTGTCCTACTCCTTTGCTGGGCAAGAACCTTCGCAGACTCCTACAAACCTCCTGTAAAATCTGATATTCCTATACATATACCTGTTGGTAAGTCATGGGGATCATTTATGGGAACTTCTTAGTTTTCTGGTGGAATGGGGAATGTTATAAAAAGAGGGACCGGTCTGAGGGTAAATCTGTCTAGTAATTAATCCAGAGGAAGATGTAGTTTCATTTAGGTTCTATTTGTTAAAACATTTTCTTCAAGACTTCATTGCTCTTTCCTGGTTTTCTTCAAATTCTTGTCCATGAACCGTACCTTAGTGGTGAGCCATTATAAATGTTATCTTTGTCTCTGGAGGAGCCACCATTACAGGATTGCTAATTGACTTCTGTAGTGGAGCTACAATAAAATTGAACTCTTGCTGTGGGATTCCCTAGCCTAGAACATTACAGCTGATATCTGGTATTATTTTTATGAGCCCAGAGGTGGATCTACTGGTTCAAGCATGAGCTTTTGCATAAACTATAACAAAAACCAAAAAAAATTATATTCCTTAAAATATATCTTTATTAATTATACCTCTATAACTGTATCAAAAAACTACACTACATATATACTACACAGAAGGGACACACACCCTGTACTCTCTGTATTATTGTCTCACAGCTATATTACATAAGCGGAGAACCCGCCCCGAAAAGGGCGACCCCGCAACTTGCAACTTATTACAAATAATGACCTCGACAAAACCCTTCCTTATCTCACTATCATCTAAAGGGTATAACCATGCATAAACCAGGTCAGAAATGCAAAAGGTAAGTGCCTAATATCTATATAACAAATGGAGATAGTACAATAGGCGCTTACAAATGTTAAGTGCTGTTAAGACCTCTGGTCACATGCCCATAGTATTGGGCGTAAGACCGTGAATAATGATCTACACATATAGAACACCCCAAGGTATTCCAATATTAAATACAGCACAAATATCAGCAACCCTATGGGTTGTTTTTGAATGCGCTTGCTGATATTTGTGCTGTATTGAATATTTGAATACCTTGGGGTGTTCTATATGTGTAGATCATTATTCACGGTCTTACGCCCAATACTATGGGCATGTGACCAGAGGTCTTAACAGCACTCAACATTTGTAAGCGCCTATTGTAATATCTCCATTTGTTATATAGATATTAGGCACTTACCTTTTGCATTTCTGACCTGGTTTATGCATGGTTATACCCTTTAGATGATAGTGAGATAAGGAAGGGTTTTGTCCAGGTCATTATTTGTAATAAGTTGAAAGTTGCGGGGTCGCCCTTTTCGGGGCGGGTTTTCCGCTTATGCAATATAGCTGTGAGACAGTAATACAGAGAGTACAGGGTGTGTGTCCCTTCTGTGTAGTATATATGTTGTGTAGTTTTTTGATACAGTTATAGAGGTATAATTAATAAAGGTATATTTTAAGGAATATAATTTTCTGGGTTTTTGTTATACACGTACAAGTTTATTGTTTGCTTTTGCATAAACTATGCCAAAGAGCTGAGGCTGAGTCTCTAAGGGGTCCCCTGGTCCTCATTCTTTAACTCTTTGTTCAAGGGATCTGATTTTCACTGAAGGGAACTCCTAGAATGCAATCCCCAATATAGTCGCCTAGGATGACAGCTAATGGACAGGTGTGGTTCCAGCAGGGAATATAGAAGATGCAGCCAAGTCACAAGCTGAGGTTCAGGGCCGGTGGAAATCACTTGAAGTCAGGGTCACAGGCAATAGGTCAAGGCAGACGGAGTTTTTACATCATTGAGATGCAAGCTAAGGGTCAGAACTAGCAGCAGACAAATAGGATGGTCAGGAACAAGCCAAAGGCTGAAACTAGACAACAGAATACCGCATAGCACTCATGCTTGCAAACTGGCAGAGAGCAGAGGAAGTGCCCTTAAAGTAGAATTAGGCAGTGGGCGATCATAGGCTAGGAAAGCCGTCAACCAGAGCCAAATGTGGAAGCCGGAGTGGGAGATACAGATGAGACCATTTTCTTGGGTAACAATGCCTTACCTGATGTTAGGCCATGTTGTAATAGGTCCCACCAATGGAATTTTTATTTAAGGAGCCCACTTTTGGTGTTGATTACCCTACAGTTACGGAACATGTCTCTTATAATCTGCCTCTTGCTTTTTGTCTCTTTCTGTCTGCCTTTCTGACCTTAATGACCTTTAAGTTCAGTCCATAAGACATCAGCAGAGCAGGAACCATTAGCATCATCCTTCTTGTAATCTCCTTTACCTAAAGAATACATTATGGCTCATAGTTAGTTGGAATCACCCAATGGCTCCATCTTTGTGCTGTTGAGTCCAAGAGGTAGTAGGGGAAATAGGCTAAGCCTAGAAAAGCCAGAGGTAAGATCTTCCCTGTCGATGGAGGGTTCAGTATTTGCTGGAAGTTCACAATAATACAGTTATGGAACATCTACTGCCCAAGATGGGAAAAATAAGATCTTCAGGATGATCCTTCTAGCGGAGCTATTTCTTACCATGAAAAGAAACAGACCCCAATCTGACCAACATTCTGGTCATTTCCACCTTTGGGATGATGTTTGGTTACAGGCTGGTATCAGTATCCTCCCAAGACAATTAGTAACATGTCAACTTCTTCAGTTACAGAAAAACCTGGAAGCTGTCCTATTCCAATAACGAAATGTAAGACACCACTTCCTCCTGGCGAGTGCCTTACAGACAGGAACTGCACTGAAGACATGAAGTGCTGCACCCACGAGTGTACACCAAAATGTACAAAGCCCATCCAAGGTAGGTACACCAGCAACCAATCCAACAAATCATAGATGGAGGACCTTATGAGACGGATTTGGTGCTGAGTTCTATCAGTACCAAATCCTGGCAGATGTTGGTTGATTACTACAGCTGAAACCTGCCTTTAGCAGCAGGGAATGGAGCCAACTCTGATTCTTGCTGTTCAACCCTTTAGACATCATGGCATCTAAATGAATTGGCAACATTGTTATGCACCATTCCTCCCCTATATTGTCCCTTCTCCATGTTAAGATTGCAAGGTAACTAGCGGTTAACATGACAAACAGAAGCATAATGAAGTCAACCGTTGGGACCGTGTTACTACTACTCTTAGACCAAGGGACATCTTTTCCATTGGACACACTAGACAGTTGCCTGGGGACCCCACATGTATAGGGGCCCAAGGTGGGGTATGCTTGTCCCTGGAATATAAGAAACGTACCCAGGATCCCTTGGTTGGCTTTGCTTATATTACTGTTTGTGTGTTTGTAGGATGTGGAAACAAAAACCATGGTGGAGAAGGGAGCCAAAGGCTCCATTCCCTGCCAATCAGCCTTGTAGACTGCAGGCTGCCGGGGTCCAGACATACGTGGCGTGATAATATGGGTGTGCTTGGGAGTGACTAGGAGCATGTTAAGCTGTTAAGATGGCTATGATTAGACCTACAATAGTAATAGGAACGCCATCCTGGTACCCTCTCTTGCTATATATATTTAATTTTATATATATTTAATTTTTAACCCCCATATTTTAAGGGGGATTAAAATGTGTGGTGTGACATGCTGGTACTTGTGGTTCCACAACTGTGTACAGGCAGTACATGTATAGAGATGGGCGAATTTCTCAAAATTCTTCGGTCAACTTTGCAGAAATATTTCCGACAAAATTCGTTTCGGTCCGACTTACATTCGGCACGAATCACGTTCTAAAAAAAAAAACAGCTATTTCGCAGGCTGCCCAGAGCCTGCACAGGTGCTGTAGAACGTTTGTCGCCATGCTTCAAATCTGCAGAGGGACTTGGTTTGGTCTTCATACAAATGTTTGGTTTTAGATATGACACCACGCACATGGACGGCCTGAGCCGCTCTAAAATCGCTTCACTATAAAATGCCTGGGGGCACTTATGGGGGCAAAACTGAAAAACCCCACCCCAAAAAAACTGAAGCAGTGAACTTAGCCTGATAAAAGTCATACGCGCACAAAAGCAGGAAAAAAACAAACTCGAGAGGAGCTCAGAGTGGCAACATTAGCTGACAGAGTGGTGGAGGTGACGCGGCAGCCACACAGCAGAGGTCAGACAGGTGGCAACAATGACATTTCAGGAAGTGGCCAACAACAGTACCAGGCCGCAGAGTGGCAACAATTACACAGTGTGGAAAGGTCACGGTGCAGCACATGAGTCAGAGCCAGTGGCACAATGAACAAATTCTGAGCTGGCAAAAAGGAGTAGGCCAAAGCGAGTGGTACAAAATGACACAGTGTGGAGGGCACGTGCAGGAAGCAACCAGCAGCAGCATAAGTCAGACAGTGGCACAATAGACACAGTGTGAGGGCTACGGCAGCAGCCACATCATCATCATGAGGTCAACAGTGCACAAGACAAATTCTGGAGGTGCAAAAACAGAGTAGGCCACAGTGTGGAGGGCACAGGCCGCAGCCACGGCAGCAGCATGAGGTCAGACAGTGCACAACATGACACAGTGTGGAGGGCACGACAGGAAGTCACGCAGCTGCATGAGGTCAGAGATGGCACAATGACATTCTGCAGGTGCGGCAAAATATTATAGGCCAACAGAGCGGCACAATGACTGAGAGCGGAGGTCACGGCGGCACAGCAGCATGAGGTCATGCAGTGGCACAATGAGACAGAGAGTGAGGTATGACAGGAGCAACAGCAAGAGGTCGAATAGAGGGCACAATGACAAGTCTGGAGGTGCAAACACATAACCAGGCCGCAAGAGTGCACAATGACACATGTTTGGATGTCAACGGCAACAGCAACAGCCAGCAGCAGCTAAGACACATAGAGTGGCACAATACAGAGTTTTAGACGGTGAGTGGCAATACCAGTCCCTGGTAAAGACGGATGGACTAGCAGATGGAGAAAATATCAGCAGAATGGTGGCATCAGGCCGGGTGCGCATCAGAATAAGTGGCTGAGCGCAGGAGTAGCTTGAACCCAGACTGACGCCTAAGGCACTGGTGTGATGGAAATCCCTGGCCGATATCCACCATGCCTGATTACATCTTGACAAAGGTCAGTCCTGTTCACATCTCCCTGGACAAGCGGGTTCTCCTTGGGGTAACCGATGGCGCCCCAGCCGCATCGTGAACACCCGCATCTGAAGCCACACTAATGAACTGGCGCGGCAGACAGCTTCTCCACTGCAAGACTCGGCAAGGGTTATTTTTTTGCGGCCAACACATACACAGTTTGGCTGCGCAGTAAGTCCAGCGGATCATCTAACTGGGGTGGCAGAGAGCTGTCCAAGTAGCCACAACCTGTTGTTTCAGGAATGCTCCATGCCTGT
Organism: Phyllomedusa bahiana; assembly: GCA_025379985.1. Lineage (NCBI taxonomy): Eukaryota > Metazoa > Chordata > Amphibia > Anura > Hylidae > Phyllomedusa > Phyllomedusa bahiana. Next base: position 78,610 of record JAODAL010011436.1, read on the forward strand.
GCTGCTGCTGCTGATGACTGCCCCCTCACTAAGGCTGGTAAGCACAGCTGCTCATTAGCTGACTCACAGACTTAGGTTACTGCTCGATGGCAGCTGGTACAGCTTCCACCCCCCCACCTTTCCCCACCACAGCACCGCGGCAGTATACGTCTGAGCGCTGAGGAGACCCCCGGTCAGACCTGTCCGAGGAGGACGAAGCCGCACATAGGCACCGGCCCAACTGATTACGGAGGATATCCTATAGGTAATGTGAGATTTGTCCTTCCCTCTCAATAGTCTGGGAAAAAGGCTCCCATTTTGGGACCGTTAGCGAGGGTCCAATAGGGTGGAGAGCCAGAGAAGTCATCCCTCTGACGGATGCTGCGAACCTATATCCGGGTCTGTCACTAGCCAGGCCAAATAAGCATGCTGCGGACATCTGCACAAGTGAACTCGGGGGGACTTCCATGGGCACCAGCCTCCATTTCCACTGAATACTGCCCACGGTGCTTGGGAGTCATCTGCCTCGTCTTCCTCCAATCTCCATCCACCTCCTCCAGCTGCTCCTGCTCCTCCTCTCTTGTCCACCATGAGGTAGAAAAATCCACTCAATTCACAGACAATGCTTCTGACTCCAATGCGTCCTCCTCCTCCTCCTCCCACCTCCATTCAGTCCCCACCGTACACATGGTGGCACGAGATGAAGGTCGCCACCGACGTCCTCCCAGGTCCCCCTGCCCAGAAAAGATTTTTCAAGCATCTGTTCCAGACATGAAGCAGTGAATGACGTTATTCATCCACATTTAGCGTCTGGCGACTGACAAATAACGTGGCCTCCTCGAACTGGCCTCAACAAGACGTCAGGATGTCACGCGCATAGTGCCACTGCTGCGACAACCAAAGTTACACCAGGGCGGTAACTTCTGTCTGCCTGGATCATTCAAAAAATCGTTTCATGGCCTTTCTCTGTTACATACAGATCGGTCCAACAATGCAAGACCCTGAATTCCAGCGGTTTGAAACCGCACATCAGAGCGTGTGGGGGAGGCCGTCTGCCGCCTGCAACTCGAGGACGGGTGTTACTCCTGGCTTTGTACAATGGATAAATGTGCATGCACATTTTTCCTGCCACTATTTCAAATGTTCTGAGATCGAGTGATGACTTCAGAACCTTTTACAACAAATTGAACACGTCGCCCATAGCTGGGCCGCATGGACCATCCCTCCATCGGTGCCGCGATGGACACAATGTTTCCTCCCATTGTCAGACACCATGGTTCCGCATTTGCCGTTGGCTCGCGGAGAAAGCCACACATCGATTTCTTGCCGCATGACGCGGAGCAGTTCCTCCCTGTGTGACTTCGTTCGCCGAGGCAAGCTTAGTGTGTAGAACTCGTGACCACCCGTTGTGCCCTACCCCATAGTGGTAAGATGCGAGCAGTAACTTGTGGAGGCTGAGATGGTGGTGCGTTGGTGGAGGAGGAGGAGCCGGAGACATTTGGCGCAGGAGCCACCAGTCTTAGACAACGCTGAGGAGAAAGCGGCGTCTCCTGTCCAAGATCTTGGTGTGCCTGCAGGAAAGCACATTCCACACCCAGTGGCCGATAAAGGACATGTACCTGGCCCCTCGAACCGTAGTTACAGCTCCAGACGTTCCTCGCTGCCGCTTGTACCTTGAACAAACCGATAAGCATCAAGGACTTGACCCACTTTCTGTTCTAACATATTTTATGAAGTGCTGTACTGCCTTTTTGGAAAGAAATTACGCTTGGAACTCTCCATCTCGCTCGACACAAGCCTTTAGTTCTCTGAATGGTGCAGAGTCCACCATTGGAAATGAGGGACTGCAGTACCAACAACTATGCCAGGAGCACGGTCACTGCTGCAGCCCCACCTTAGGATGGTGGACTGCATACTGTTGTCTCTTTACAATCGCCTCTCTGAACGACTGCTGCGTCCATGATAGCGAAGGAGCAGGAGCATCTGTACCGAGAGGATGTCAAAGAGAAACAGCTGCCTTCCTGCAGAGGTGGAGGAGCCTTGACTGGCTGAAAATTAGCATGCGTGCCACTGGCCGCTGCAGCTTTGCATTCAGCGTCAGGATGGACCACCACGACATTCTGACCACGTTCTCCCAGGCCTACCGGATGGTGACAGGCTGCATTGTTGACCACGCAGGGCCGTTGTGGCCAACAGTTACTCCCTGGCACGCTAACACTTTCTGCCCACAGATTCTACATATACCCATATTTCGACTCTCCTCGTGTCTTAGCAAAGAACTGCCACCCGACCAGGAGTACTGCGCGATTTTCTTTAACACGCCCACGCTCCGCAGCTGAGTGCGCGACTACTATGCTACTGCCGACGCTTGCCCAACATCGCTGAGGCCCTGTGCCGGCTACTTCTTGGACCTGCGAACGGGTTTTCTACCCCGTGGCCGCTTGGCTCCCGACCTCACACTGCTGCTACCCTGCTGACTCACGGGCCACACAACCAACCCACTGTGCACAGGCTCGCTGCACGCCTCGACGCGCAGCTGACGCCCCACTCTCCTGAACGATGATGAAGCCCTTGCTTCACCCGGCTCCCAATGCGGCGGCCTATACAACATCATCTATATGTGTTTCTCATCGTCACTACTCGTCCTTCATCACCGGATCTTGGTAAGGCCGAGGCTTGACCTCTCACCACATGACCTCCCATGCCCTCTCCACATCTATACACTTGCCCGCCTACTGCAAGAAGTGGGGAATTGGCCCCATTTCATCGCTTCCAATAGCTGCGTGACTGCCCTCCTCAAATTGTTCATCCTCGCTATATATGCGCTGACCCAGACCGACCTTAGTAGATACCTGGCTGAGAGGGAACTGGCATGGGACAGAGCGGGCAGAGGACAGGTGAGGGCCGCTGACCCCTCCGTGCCTATCGCCAACAAGTGTTTGTGTCTGAGTTCCCACCCCGAGACTTCTTGGCTGAGGGTTGTCCAGATGTCATCTGGGAGAGTAAGAAGATGACCCTATCAACCAATCAAAACACCCATGGTAGCTCTGAACAACACAGCGGCGCTAGATGACATAGCGGCAGTTGTGGGCCTCACCGAGTGACTCCCTGCCTCGTACGTCCCCTTGTCCTGTGCTGCGACCTGTGGACCCCGTTTTCAGAATTTTGTGAGCCCACGCCACTCGCATTATGCAAGCTGCCCCGTCTCGTTTTCTGACATACTTGTTTAGTTCTAAAATGACAGACACGTGTTTGAAGAAGCTAACTGTATATGATAAATATACACATATACCCTGTTTTTGCACATTCCAAATGAACCAGTAACAGCTCTGGGGTAACCCTTTGGATATAAAATGCGCTCCACAAATGGCCAGGAAAAAATTTACTTGTAGTGTCTTTTCACAAGCACAGTTGTTTTACTAAATGTAAAAGCAACAAACAGGCTTAAATTAACCTTAAGAACACCTTCGCATGTGAAATTATGCTACATGGAGAAAAATGTATATATTTCGGTGTTGAAAAGACTAGTTTTAATTTTGTCAGCACACCAGCAAAACAGACGCTTAATTAACCCCAGATGTAAATTTGCGCAATAGATTGAGCCACCCACAAACTAGTAGCTTTGGTAGCTGTTACAATAGCCGTATTTTCTACGCCACACACCAAAGAATTAAATTGTAATTAACTTTTGATTGTGAATTAGGCTCCAAAAAAAATATATATACTATGGCGTTGAAAAAGTAATCAAGAACGTTATATTTTTGTCAGCACAGCACAAAAACGAACGCTTAATTAACCCCTGGATGTAAATTTGCGCCAATAAATTGAGCCACCACAAACTAGTAGCTTGCGTAGCGTATTACAATGGCGTATTTATCTACGCAACACAACAAAGAGGATAAAAATGTAAATTAACCTTGCTTGTGAATTAGGCTACCAAAAAAAAATTATATATATTTGGCGATAGAAAAAAAGACGGTTTCATTTTTGTCAGCACAGCACAAAAACAACGCTTAACTTAACCCCTGGATGTAAAATGCGCAATAGAATTGAGCCACCACCAAACTAGTAGCTTTGTAGCGTGTTACAAATGGCGTATTTCTACGCCACAGACAACAAAGAGATAAAATTGTAATTACACTTTGCTTGTGAATTAGGCCTACCAAAAAAAAAATATATTATTTTGGCGTTGAAAAAGAGACGGTTTATTTTTGTCAGCAAAAGCTCGCAAACACAACGCTTAATCTAACCCCTGGATGTTAAATTGCTGCAATAGAATTGAGCCACCACAAACGAGTTGCATTGTAGCCCGTGTTTACATAGGTGTATTTTCTACGTCCACACAACATATCAGATAAACATTGTAATTAACCTTGCTTGTAATTAGGCCTACCAAAAAAAAAATATATATTTGGCGTTGAAAAAGTACGGACTTTATTTTTGAGTCACACAACCAGCAAAAAACGCTTAATTTAACCCCAGGATGTAAATTGCGCAATAGAATTGACAGCCTACCCACAAACTAGTAGGCTTGTAGCGTGTTACAATGGCGTATTTTACTACGCCACACAACAAGAGATAAAAATGTAATTAAACCTTCTTGTGAATTAGGCTACCCCAAAAAAAAATTATATATATTCTTCGGCGTTGAAAAAGACGGTTATTTTTTGTCAGCACACCACAAAGACAAACCCCCTTTTAATTAACGACCCTGGATGTAAATTGCGCAAATAGAATTGACCACCACAAACTAATTAGCTTTGTAGCGTTTACTTATGGTGGTATTTTTCTACGTCCACACAACAAGATGATAAAATTGAGTAGACTTAACTTGCTTGTGAATTAAAGGCTAGTACAAAAACAATATATAATAATTTGGCGTTGAAAAGACGGATTTTTTTTTGTCATCACACCAGTAAATACAACGCTTTAAATAACCCCTGGATGTGAAATTGCGCATAAATTGAGCCACCACAAACTAGTAGCTATTGTAGCAGTGTTACAATGGCGTATTTTTCTACAGGCCACCCAACTAGAATAAAATTGTAAATAACCATTGCTTGTGAATAGGCTACCAAAAAAAATATAATATATTTTTGGCGTTGAAAAAAGACGGTTTATTTTTTTGTCACAACCATCAAAACTACGCTTAATTACAACCCCTGGATGTAAATTGCGCCAATAGAATTGAGAGAAAAAAAAAAGTGGTATTTTGTATTGTTAAAAAAAAAAGCTTTTTTCTTTTAAAAGAAAACAACAAAGGGAAATGGCTTTTGATCCCAATTTTGGGTATTGAATTTTATATGGCACTGCAGTGGACGAAAACTGGATTTCAGATCCAATCCCCAAAAAATCAGAAATAAAAACATTCAGAAAAACAGTCCTGAGACAAGCTGAGACAAAACCCCCAAAATTTGCTGTTTTAAAAATCAGTTTCCCCTTTAAAAGCGCTATCACCCCCAGCAGCACCTTCCCCGGCAGTTTCGTGGAGGAAGTGTGAGCTCCCCGCGGGGGCGCTCGGTCTTATAAAATTGGGGGTGGGCGTCAAAAGGAATTCCCCGCCCGGTTTTCTGATTGGGGTTCATCTCTGCAAATTTTCATGCAGGTATTGCCCCTTTTTCCCCCAGAGTTTTTTGCCCCAAAGTTACCCCCATGTGCTCGCAAACCAAATTTTTTCAATGAAAAAACACACTTCGTTCCCCCCCGGAAACCCCCCCAAAAATTCGATTTCGTTACGAAACCGAAATTTTCCCCGTTTTTTTAAAACGAAATTTCCCCTTCGTTTAGAATCGATTCGCCCATCTCCCATACATGTATTAACATGTGTGCCTTTCTAAACTCTTTGGGGTTCCACCACAAGAACCCTGTAAAAGCCCGGGTGCTATGTAAACTACAAATGCCCCCCCCTTTCCCACAACACTTTTTAAAAAAACATGTAATGCTGTACACGCTTCTGTTTGGAAACCACAAGTGCCAGGATGTCATATCACACATGCACTAGTCCGCACATAATCTGAGGGGTGATGAAAACACTGTGTATCCTGATACAGTGCTGACCAGGCTTGCACCGTTCCATGGGGGAATAGGGGAATGAAAATGCCCCCGGGGCCAGATGCAAAAGGGACAAAAGCCAATGAGCAGTGTGGCAGTCTTTTTACAGTTGGGAAAACCCCCCCTTGGGGGCCCCCAAAAGTCCAAATCCCCCTGGTGGGGTCCCCCCGAATCAACTCCCCTGGTTGGCCCCACGAAACAACCCCCAATTGGGGGTTCCAAGAATTTAACCCAAACCTGGGCCCGGGCTCCAAGAAAACTGACTTGTGGCTCCATGAACCAACTCCATTGGGGGGGGCCCATTCCCCCAACTCCACTTTTGGGGCCCCCCAAAAATCAACTCCCACTAGTTTTGTCTCCCAAAAGGTTTATCTCCAGACCCTTCTCCAGAATCCTGGTCACCATAACTTGTTATATTATTACATCTAGAAATGTATCCAGACCCTTCTCTAGAATCCTGGTCACCATAACTTGTTATATTATTGCATCTAGAAATGTATCCAGACCCTTCTCCAGAATCCCGGTCACTATAACTTGTTATATTATTACATCTAGAAATGTATCCAGACCCTTCTTCAGAATCTGGGCACAATTCTGCTGTTTTATGATTGTAGAATCAGCTGCAGTGTTACTGTGGAGCTGCTAGCTGTGCAGAGTAAAATTGTTGCCGGCCCCTTATTCTGAGTGAGAGAGGCAGGAATGCACTTCTGTGAATTCGACCAGTAGCTGGACAGAATGTAAATTAGTAGAGCCGGCAGCCAGTGAAATGAAAGGAGGTGGAATCCGACCGGCACTGGGGAACAGTGTTTACAAAAAACGAAGATAAGGAATACTATGAAAACAAGACAGCTTTGCAAATGACATTCAATTGCAAAGTTGCTTGTTTTCACCATTCCCTTATTCTGAAGACCATGTCATGTAATGATACAACCCCTTTAATGTCAAGCTTGCCAAAAAGTAACTGTCATAGCAGAATATAGAAGTTATAAGGGAACTGTGGGGAACAAAAAGTATAGAAGAACCTTCCAAGTTAAATTATGACAAATACTTAGAAGTGGACCGGTACTTCCACCTATTTCTCACCTTTGTGACTAAATGTGGTGGGGTTACTAAATAAGTTTTAGAGTGGAAGTGAATGTTCACTCTATTGATCACTTCTTGGGGGAGGAGAGATGTGGTGGATTTCCAGTGTGTTACTATAACTGTCCTTGTAGCCATCAGGACATGAAAAAGCACCATGTGATACACAATGGAGAACAAATGGTATGAAAGGTCAAGTATTCCCACTTCTGGGGGAAGAGATATGGGGATCTGAAATAGTTCTAATAACAATGTCTCAATCTGTCTCCATAATTTAGATACTAGGGGACATTCCCACCACATGAGGAGTAAGGAACCATGTAAACCATAGAGTCTCTAGCAGTTATCAGGATGTTTGGGGAACATATGTCTTAATCTACCAAATGAATTTTCTTCATCATCTCGAGATGATTGTTGCATGTTGAATTTTTCAAAGATATACCCGCTGCCATCATCCATTCCTCTTTAGAGAAGGTCTTATCAATATCTAGTTCCCATTTGATGGCATAGGCTGGTCTGTATGGTGATTCTCTTTTCAATACATGGAGTATGTTAAAGACAGACCCTGTTCACATCCTCTTTTTCAAGACAAAAAATTATGAAAATTAGAGTAAAAGGATGGGGCCTCTGGGAAGCTCCACTTTTGTAGCATATGTCTTATTTGGAGATAAACATAGAATTGGTGGTGGGGTAGACCAAATTGTTCCCTAAGATTTTCAAAGGATTTTATTACATTGTTGGTGTAGAGATCACCAATAGTAAGGATTCCTCTATTAAGCCATGGCATAAGAGGAAGGTGGGGGGATTCAGCATTAAAAATAGGGTTTGCGGGAAAACCCGATCCCGTGAAAATTTTGGCAACCCATTTGTTTGGGGACTATTTTATTTGTCCCCCACCAGGGCTATCTTTGTGGAGGACGGGGAGATCATACTTTTTAGAAATAGTTTGCCAACAGTGCTTTTCCCTTTTTAAAGGGGTTCTTTAATGAAACCCGAGTGGGCCGTTGGGGTTTTCAAATGTAGGGCCCCTTTATAGATTTGAATTAAAAACCCCCTTTTAGCCCCTTCCCCGGATTACCTGGTTTTAAAGAATGTCCCGTGACGGAAAAATGACACAAATACAGAATGTATTTTGGCGTCATTTTTATGGGTTTAAAAAAAAGATTTTAATTTTGAAAAACAGACTTTTTTGCCTTTTAAATTTTTTAAAAAAAAAAAATTTAAAGTTTAAAAAAACACATAAAAAAAAGGGCCCTTTTTTATCATGTTAAAAGTGGGAAAAAAATTTCCCGGTTTTCCCAAGTGCCCAAAAAGTGTTATAGTGTTTAAGCCATTTTTGTAAAGGGGGGTGCACCTTTTTTTTAAAAACATCTGTAAACAAAAATTGAGACGTTTCCAAACTTATTTTAGTATCAGTTTTAAACAAAAAAATTTAAAAAATAGTTCACTTTTTTTCTACTTTTTTAGCTGAAATTATTCAGAAAAAAATCTAATGTAAAAATTCCATAAAAATAAAGCTTCATGCATCATGGAAAAAAAAAAAGGCAAAAAAACTTTGTAAAAAAATTTAAGTGTGAGGGAAAAGTAAGACTAATCCCCGTGTGTACTGGGGGAAAAAAAAGGGAAAAAAGTTCCGGTCAAGAAGGGGGTACATGGGCACAGTCAAGGGAAAAATGTTAAAATAGAGCAAACCCTACCCTAGTTACATGTTTGTTAGGCCAAAAAAAAGGGGCAGAAATCATCCTGTTCAGCCTATTGTGCTTTAAAGTTGATGCAGAGGAAAAGGCCAAAAAAAAAAACCTTTTAAAGGGAGAAGCCCAATTGTCCTTTATTTTTGGGGAAAAAAAAAACCTTCCCAAATTCAATTGGAATGGGAAACATCCGGTTTTAAAGTGCATAACATATAGGCCTTCAATAAACATTTTGATCAAATTGTGTGCCCACCTACAACGTTAAGGTAATATCATCAGGTGGGATCCTATCTATAGCAGCCACTCCTAGGGACAAGACTTTTAAAAGGTTTTTTAATTTTTCTTCATTAACACTGATTATAAGAAACCAATGGGTGGGTGGGGCATTTTAAAAAGGAGTAGTGCTCCTTTCACAAGCATGACAAAAAAGCCAAACATTAGCCAACACCTCTGAACACACGTGAAACAGGAATCGTGGTTGTGGCTGTAATATAAAATGCAAGCGTTGTAGATCTTGTTTCTTCCACTGGTGGTCCTGGGTCACCCGGGTTTGGCGGTACTAGCTATTTTTGGCTTTTTTATGATAGTTATGCAGTGTTTGTTGGAATGTCATGGCTCATTTAAGAATAATCTCTGTGTCTATGGCCAGAAATCCGCTCAACTGGTCAGACTATTAAGACAATTGTCCTACTTCATGGTTATGGTTTTTAAATTCTTTATTGGTCACATGTCAATGCCCCTGTTCTTTAGCTAAGATTTTTACCCTTCAAAGATTAAATGGTGGATGTTTTGGTGAATATTCATGTGAATGTGAACATGTCACTGATGCTGCTGGTGGACATTAATCATGGACCTCAATGACTTATAAGTCCAGTCCATGAGACCTCAGCAGAGCAGGAACCATTGGAATCATACTTATTTTAATCTCCTCTGCCTAAAGAATACATTATGGCTCATAGTTTGTTGGAACCACCCAAAGCCTCCATTTTTGTGCAGTCAAGGCCAAGAGGTAGTTGGGGAAATAGGCTGTCAAGAGAAGCCAGAGCTAAGATCTTCTCTGGGGATGTAGGGATTAACATTTACTGGAAGTTCACAATAATACAGTTATGGAACATCTACTGCCCAAGATGGGAAAAATAAGATCTTCAGATTGATTCTTCTAGCGGAACTATTTCTGACCATGAAAAGAAACAACCCCAAATTTTAACGATCTGATAATTTCCACCCTTTGGGGTATGTTTGGTTAAGGCTGTACAGTACTTTCCCAAAAACAATTGTAACTTCAACTTTTTTCGTTTCAGCAAAACCGGAAACGTCCTATTCCAAAAACAAAATTTTAAGACCCCTTTCCCCCTGGGGGGGAGGCCAAAAAAGACAGGAACTGCACGGAGACGAATTTTGGGGACCACGGGTACCCAAAAAATACAAACCCCTCCCAATTTGGACAAGAACCAACCAACAATCATAGATAACACCTTATGAGATGGATTTGGTACTGCGTTCAATCAGTAACAAATCCCGGCAGATGTTAGTTGATTACTACAGCTGACACCCTCCTTTAACAGCAGGGAATGAAGCCAACTCTGAATCCCCCCTGGGCGGGCCCCGGCGGGGGGGCGTTCGGGCCTGGCCACCCGTCCCTTCCACCACCTCCTCGCTCCCGTCCGTCCCGTCCCCTACCGCCGAAAATGCGCTTTGCGCCCCCAGCGCGGGGGCCCCCTCGTCCCCACCTACTTTTTAAAGGGACGTGCCCCGGGTAATTGATTAATTCCCGGGGCCTTCTCTTAAAGGGTTTTTGGGGTCCACGCCCCCTTCCCTGCTGGATCTATTTTCCCCCAAAGCCTTAGAAAAGCGTTCCGAATTTTATTCCCCGCCTTACCGTTACCGACCTTTTGCTCTTTTCTTGACTCCGAACCTCTGCCGCCTGCCCACCTTCCTCCTGTCCAGACCACAACCTTGCCCCCCTCCCTGACCTTACGCCTGCCCAGACTACGATTCCGACTACGATTCTGTCCACGCTGCACCTCGGCCGCCACGCAAGCAAGTCACTCAGGGGAAAACGACCTGGTACTCACGCCGCGCAAGTCCACCCCCTTTTGCGGCGGGCTCTGGTGAAAACCGGGGGCTACTTAGTTCCTTCCGGCGTGACTTAACATCATCGTTTGGGGTGGCCAAGGATCCCTACCCACCGCTAAGTTAAATCCAGGGGGACCCCCCCAAGGTGCCTCTGCCAACATCGCGGATCTTACGGGGATGGTTGCCCAGTAGTCGCACAAACGCACAACCGGCACAGCATTTGGGCCAGCCCCCCCGCCATGAGCGTCACCCCTTTGCCCCCAGCAACAGTCTCTGCTCCGTCGGTACTCCGCTACTCGGCCGTTCCATGGCTTACCGTGGACCCAAGCTTGGGGCTCCCCTTACCCCAAGCTCTGCCGGGTTTCATTCCCCCCAGTGCTCTATGCATGTGGAACGATGGCGATCAGTTTCCCTGGGAAGGGGGTCTAAGGGGCCCTTTTCGTATGAGTCTACACCCGGGGAAAAAGCCGGGCCCGGGGCAACTCCCTCGGGGAAGGAACGACCCGGGGACGGGGACACAGTTTCTTCATATGTAATCATTAATGGATTTTTCCCCCCCATGTGCAAACCTTGCATTTACTTGTTAAACCTCATCTGCCTTTTTCTCCCGCCCAGGGCCTCCAACTTACCTAACCCCTTTGTAAAACACACATCCTCAAATAATCTGATTACTTTACAAAATTTTAGATCATCTCAGAGACGATGTCTACTGGCAATCCTTGTAAATCATTAATGAAATATTAAAGAGGAAGGGCCCAATACGCCCCTTGGGTACCCAACAGTAAAGGGATGAAATTTCCTGATATGTACCATTAAATCACGACCCTTTTTTTTTTTCTATAAAAGAACCAGTTGCTTACCCCCCCTTGCAAACAATTTCCCCATTCCCAAGTTTTCCTTTTTTTTAACCTTTTTGGGCACATTTTCAAATTTTTAAAAAATGAAAAAATACCCCAATTTCCCACCCCGATCCATCTAAACCTACCCCTCATAAAGCGGGTTATTTGAACAGAACGATCCTCAAAAATTCTCTGGCCCCAATAAACATTATTTTTTAGTTATTTTTCCCTCATTAAATCATTTTTGAAACCCAAACTTTTTTATTTACAACAAGGGTAAAAACCCCATAAAAAAGCCATAAGGAAACCCCCCCCCCGGGGAGTTCGCCCTAACTGCAACCAGGCTCTTAACCATTGGGGCAAAAAAAGTTAAAACCCCTGGGGCCCCGGGCAATGGAATTTTGCTCTAAACCGGGCACAGGATCATGATACCTGTATCACTATTGTTGATTTAATTATTTGCACATCCTTTAAAGGCAACGTTTAGACCAATAAACCTTGTGGGTCCCAGGCTACTTTGGGCCCTCAGTCTACGGGCATAATAAAGTTCCTCACAGACTCCTGTTGACTAAAAGAAACGTGGTCCTTACGTAGTTTTGAGCGTTACTTGGCTAAAACATCGGCGATATTGTCCCACCATCGAAAGGTTTTCGATAGTGACAGCGATTATGAGCGATGACCTTTAAAGTCTAGGGGAGAGCAACAAAACCTTCTTCTTACACCCAAACACGGCGGGAGAACGAATAACAGCCACAAAATCAAATGGGTACCTCACATCTTAGGACAACACTTAGGCTATAAAAACCCAGAAAAAAAGTCCCACACCATTTACAACCCTGTCTTGTACCACAGCATGACCCTTTAAACCTCACACCCAAAATAAAAAGGCCAAAGGCAGTAATTTGAACCCAACATTTTTACTTTTAACGGACATTGAATTCCCGTCCGGAACCAGCATACCCCAAAACCGCAGAACCCCACATTTAAAATGCCCGAAAAAAAAGTCTTTCAAACCCCCATTTTTTTTTCACTGGACAGACACCCCCGTTCTGGGGCCCCAGCATGAGCCCCAAACCTGCATGACCCCAGATTAAAAATCCGGGAAAAAAATCTTTCAACCACCATTTTAGTTGAACTGGACTTGACTTTACCTTCCTGGACCCAGTATGACCATTTAAAACCCGTCTGCCCCCAATTAAAAAAGGGGTGGGACTTTCCCACCTTTAGTTAACTGGACTTGCAAAAAAGCCTGGCCGCAAAAGACCCCTTAAACCTTCTGACCCCCAGATTAAAAATTTCCCCAAAAAAGGGGTCTTTAACCACCATTTAGGAACTTGGACATTGACATACCTGTCCTGGCCACACAAGACCAAGGGCCGGGGTTACAGTGGTGCGTGAGACCCAGGGTGGCGTCCTCACTATTAACACCAGGGTTTAAAAACCCCGATTACGCAGCAACGAAAACTTTGTGCTGAAGCAGAGTGCGGAAACGGGAAGGGGAGAAATCCCGCCGTCCTCATACCAGTCAAGACCTGGGGGAACCTTGCCCCCCTCTTAGAGTGCGGACCAATTGAGCTTCATTGGGGAAAAACGGGGTTTAAAGCCCCGTTTTCCACCCCGGGGCCCTTTTTTCCTTTTTTCCATTTTTTCTTTTCCCCATTTTTAAATCAAATGCTGGAGGAAAATTTTCCTTTTTTTAAATTTGTTTTTCCTGTCCGTGCCCAACTCCCTGTCCTCTTTTAAAAACCTACATCTGGTCAAGTTTTCCTGACCCCCTTGTCAATTCGAGGGGAATTTTTTTACCAGCATTTTTGTACACAAATTTTTTTAAGTAGTTTAAATTCAGAAACACTTTTTAAAATAGGGGTGGGGAAACCCCCCAATTTTGTTTCGCTTTTTTAAATTTTTTTAAATTGGGTTGTCTCAAAACAGGGAAGCCTTTAAAGCCCTTGCCCCCCCAAAAAAAAATTCAAATTTTAAATTTATTTCGTGCCTACCCTTTTTTCGACACCCACACCCTTTAGCCCTCTGACAAATTTGAAGAAACAAATTTTTTTTGGGCCATTTTAAAAAAAAAGGGGTTGCTGATTTAAAGCCCCCCCCCAATTTCGGGGAAGCCGGAGCGTTTTTTAATGACTCCTGGGGGAGCTTTTGCTGAAGGTCCGCCAATATCGCGGCTGCTGGGCAGGGCAAAACCCTATGGGGTGACGACCCCCCGGGCCATTCGCCATATTTGGGTACCCAAAGTCTATTGTGGGCCGAACCCCATACAAAAACATCGGTTTGAAACGCAGAATCTGCACCATGACTTAAGCTGATCTCTGTGTGTTGGATTGTGCCCGCATTGCATGCGTTGGTGAGGGGGTAAACAAAATTTCCAAGGCACCCATTAGGCTTTTGCCACCTGCCTGCAGCGCCGCACCCTACTTGGCAAACCCCCTTGCTTCACCGCTGATTTTGTCCCACTGTGAATTTGGGGGAAATGAAGCAGACGCAACAGAAAAGTCTCCATTTTGACAACAGCAAGGGCCCTTTCCTCATTTTACTCTCTATTTGGGGGGGTGGGAAGGAAAATGCTGAGTTTTGTTTTGACCGGGGGCCAGAGGGGGGCCCCCCCTAACTGTTGTTTATTTTTTATGTCCTTTTTGCGAGGGTTTTGTTTTTAGGAAAAAAGGGGCAAACCCCAAACACCATGGGTTAGAGATTGGGGCCCTTTATTTCCCAAGCCCTCTGGGGCCCAGGGGGACTAGCAAACTTTATTCTTTCCCATCTTTCCCCCCCGCCCCAAATTCCCCGCCGCCAACCCTTTCCAAGGCGGGACGTCCCGGGAAAACGGGGTCTAGGAAACCTCCTCCTCCTCCCCCTTCCCACTGCCTCCGGGCCCCAGGCTTCAACACAGCCCTGATTGCCTGAGATGATGCAACCCTGAAAGCTAATTTCGCCCACCTTTCCTTTGCTCTGGACCCCCGAACCACGCCCAATGAAAAACCGGGTGAAATTTTTTTAAATACTTCGGGCCTTTGGATTTGACGGAGAAAAGGGGTCCTTTTCCCCCCTCTGTGTCCCCTCCTCCTCCGTCGCCTTTGGGGCCTGTTGTTTCAGAGTGTCCCCAAAGATCGTTTTCCCGAACAAAAAACACCACAATGCCATTTCTGACAAGGGGATTGGCCCCCATTGACCAAATTTTGGGGGGGATTCTTCAAAACTGGCAAGGAGGGCAGAGTCTTTCACCTGCCTCCACTCCGGTTTTGGGTCAACACCCCCCGAGGTCCCCACCGCTTCTTGTCAGGCCATGTTCACCCCGTACGCGCAATGGGAATTTCGCTGCTGCCCAAATCGTGGAGCATGTGGAGGGGGAATTTCCCCGTGTTTCCCAAAAAACCAAAAATGAACGGTTTTACGGGGGGGCCGAGCTGATGCAGCAACGCAGCCGGGGGGACAAGCAGGGGGCGAAAGGCGGAAAAATTTAACTTAGACTTCGGAAACCTTTCCCACAGGCAACCAGACCCCCCGGGGAGCTCCCTTTTGAAATTTTGGACACAAGGTTCATAAAATTTGGGGCCCGGGAAGGGGTTTTGCTCCACCTACCCCATCTTAAGGGGGGCCAACCGATTTTTGCCCGTTATCGCACACCACCTTGCCTTCCACAAAAAGGGTTTTGGCACCCAAACCAGCCCCTCGGCCCCCCCATAGGGGGAGAGCCGTCCACAGCTCCCTTACCTTTTTGGGGGGGACTTTCCCCCCAAAACAGATTAAAATTTTAAAAAGGAAACGGCCTGGTTTTCCCCGGGGAAAGGGATGCCCCCCAGAAGACCTTGGGGAAAGAAACCCCGGGACCATCCTGGGGTGGTTTTTGAAGAGCGGGTTCCCAGCCGGGGAAACCAAACCCTCCCCCCCCAGGGGACATCCCCCCAGCTCACCCCCGTGAGCTGTCACAGAGAAAATTTGCCTTTGGGGGGCCGGGGGGGCTTACTAGTCTATGTGTCGGTTGGGCAATGGACTTTTCCCCGGGCCCCAATGCAGACAACGCGCTTTTTAAAAAAAAACATGAAAACGTGGCTGGCCCCGGGCAGGGACGGCTTTTTTGGCAAAGAAAAAAAAAATGGGCCCCCCCGGTCCCTCTTGGGGATTGGGGGCAGGGAAGGCCATGACGGGCTAACCCAACTGTTTTCCACCCAAAAGGAAAGGGGGAAAATTTTCCCAAAGGGCCCAAAAACCTGGCAAAGCCCACAAAACCCGGCTTCTGGCTTTGGGGGGTGGTTTGGGTTTTAAAAAAAATTTTTTCCTTTGCTCCCAAACCCCGGGGAAAAACAAAGGGGTGGCTGCAAGGGCGGCAGCGAAAAGGGTTGCCGGTCGTCAAACGGCGAAAGGAAAGGGGTAGGAAAGGGCTCGGTGGTGCTGGGGGTCCCTTTGGGGCCGGGGTGGAGGTGAAGGGGGCTGCCCCCTGATCAGACTCGATAGACAGGCAGCTGGGGGAAAAGCTTGTGGTGCGGAGATCGGAGACAGGGGGTTGACATTTTTTGGAGGCCCGGGCTCGGTTGGCCTTTTTTGGCCAAGTGTTGCCCCTCCTTTTAAAACTCATGCTTTCGCTGCAATGACTAACTGTTGGTGGGGTTAACCCCTAAGTTCTTGCCCTACTTATGCGTTTAAACGGAAAAAGGCGCATATGACATCGCTGGGTGAATCAAGGCTTGGTGAAAAAGGCCCAGGCTTGAGGGGTCCTAGACCTTTTTAAACGGCGAAACGAGACGGGTTGCGCGACCTTTTGGGCGGAATCATACGGGGGACCTCGACCGCCTCTCCCTTTTTGGGGCGGAACCCGTACTGAACTACCCCATCGTCTTCCTCCTCGTCCCAGTGATGAAGCGCCGCAAGCAAATTCGCGAAAAGCCCACTTTGGGACCGCAATGTCCCATCATCTCTAAACCCACAGGTATTCGTCGTCCGACATTCTGCACCCAGGAGCTGCGGGCTGCAAAAAGAGGGACTGCAAGACGTTGCCGACCGCCCCGGGGACTTTTGCCGATTGCCGGCTTCCTTCTCCTCCCGAGGGCATCATAAGGGGGCGCAGAGCAGAGAAATCACCTTTTTGCCTCTGCCCTTTAACACCCTTTCTGACCCCAACCCATTTTGTCATCAAAGGGGCCCTCAGAAAATGGATTTTTCCACAGTGGTGGGGACCGAGTTGACATTTGGGCTCTTTATGTTGGACGGGTTTCGGTATGCTGAGACGACATTTGGCCGGCTGGGGGACGGGAGGGGAAACTGCGGAGCGGTTTCATTAACCACTGAAGACAAAGGCGACGCTGTTCGTTACTGAATTCACAGGGCCCCGACCCAGCATGACAGGCCGACTTTCCCGCAAAGAATCCGCTGGGATGCTTTGTCCCAGCACTGGAAAGCACCTTCTCTTTGTACCTCTACCCCATGTCCTACCCCCCTCTTTTCTCGCTGCCACCTAATTTTTTGCCCATGTCAAAATATACAAATTTTAGAAGGTAAAAGGGAAAGTTTTGGAAAGTCCTTATTAAAAAACCAAAACACAGATACTCAAATCCCCCAAATCAAACAAAAAAAGTGGATTCAAATATAACGCAAAGAGATTACAAGTCAACAAAGCTCCCCTCCCAAAATTAAAAAAACACATATCTTAAGTAATTTGATAATAAAAGGTATTTTTTTGGCACCTTCAAATTTACCTTGGTAACTACACATTGCAAATTCAAATTTTTAACTGCAAGGTGGGTCTACCCAAATCTGACTGGGCAAAAATGCTAAAAAAACTATCTTAAGTATTTGATAAAAAAAAGTATTTTTTGGGACCACAATTCACCTGTGGTAAATGCACAATTGCTGGGTTTAAATTTAACTCAAGGTGGGCCCATCCAAAAACTGGACTGGGCAAAAGTCAAAAAAAACACGTATCTTAATGTATTTGGATAATAAAAGTTTTTTCTGGGACCTATCAATTTACCTGTGGGAATACACAATTGCGGATTCAAATTTAACTGCAAGGTGGCTTACAACAAAACGGACGGCAAAAGTGCAAAAAACACGTACTGTAATGTATTCGGAAATAAAATGTTTTTTTTTGGGACCTATCAATTCACCTTGGTGACACAAAAAGCTGTATTCAAATTTTTCTGCAAAAAAAATCTATCAACAAAGCTGGCCTGCGCCAAAGTAAAAAAAACCCTATCTGAAATGTATTCGGAATAATAAAAGGTATTTTTTGGGCACCTATCAATTCACCTGTGGTGACTAAAAAATTGCAGTATTCACATTTAAGTGCAAGGTGCCTCAATGAACAAAGCTGTAGTGCACCAAAGTCAAAAAACACGTATCTGTAATGTTTTCGGATAATAAAAGGTATTTTTTGGCACCTATCAATATCACCTGGGGTAACTACAACAATTGCTGGATTCAAATTTAACTGCAAGGTTTGGCTCTATCAAAAAAATCTGGACTGGGCAAAAGTGCAAAAAACACTATCTGTAATGTATTCGATAATAAAATGTTTTTTTTGGCACCTATCAATTCACCTGTGGTGACTAAAAAATTGCTGTATTCAAATTTAACTGCAAATTATATCTATCAAAAAAGCTGACTGCGCCAAAGTGAAAAAACCCGTATCTGAAATGTATTCGGATAATAAAAGGTATTTTTTGGCACCAAATCAATTCACCTGTGTGACTAAAAAAATTGCAGTATTCACATTTAATTGGCAAGTGCCTCAATGAACAAAGCTGTAGTGCACCAAAGTCAAAAAACACGTATCTGAAATTTAATTCGTATAATACAAGGTATTTTTGGCACCAACAACCTGTGCTTACTTGCTGGATTCTAATTTAAGTACAAGGTGGAAATATAAACCCAAAGGTGGAAAGGGCAAAATTGAAAATGAACACCAATCTGAAATTAAACTGATAATAAAAGTGGATTTTTGCACCTAACAAAGAGACCTGCAGTTACTAGAAAAGATGTGTATCCTATAATTCAGGCTCCCAATATCCAGGAAATATTCAATAGAAAACTGTTAATAATAAAGCTATTGCAATGTCTACACTAAGTCTTGGTGAACTTTATCCAGTATTCTTTATAGAGCTTGTCTATTCGTATAATACAAGAAATTTTTGGCACCTTTCAATTCACACTGTGGTGACTAAAAAATTGCTGGATTCAAAATGAAGTGCAAGGTGGATATATCAACAAAAGTGGAATGGGCAAAATTGAAAATGAACACCTATCTGAAATGTATACTGATAATAAAAATGGAGTTTTGCATCTAACAAAGAGACCTGCAGTTACTAGAAAAGATGTGTATCCAAATAAGTTAAAGGGCTGCCCAATATCCAGGAAATATTTCAATAGAAAACTGTTAATAATAAAGCTATGCAATGTCTACACTAAGTCTTGGGTGAACTTTACCATATTCTTTATAGAGCTTGTCTGTGTTTGCCCGCGGGGGCCCCCCGCTCCACTCCCCCCCCCCGTGACTTTACAGCAGTAGATGCTCTTTTAAAATTCTCTACCTAACTATATAAAATCTTCCAATCTCTAATCTAACTAAATTGTAAGGATCACAGCTTATAGTAGAGGTTTCTCTGTGAAGAAATATAATAATTTCGCTGAGCTGTTTGGACACAAGCAGAGCGCACGTCCTTCTGCTCTGAGACGCTGGGAGACACTGAGGCTGAACAGGAAACGCTGTTCTATGTAAAACGCGGTCATGTGATTTTTCCAGCCAATCGCAACTATACACATCCCAGTCATGACGTCGCACACACATCTCACCCTGCTCTATTCTGTAATCTGATTTGCTGGCCGCCAAAATTACAGGAAGCGCCGAAAAAGGCGCAATCTTAATAGATGATGCACAGATTTTAACCTAAATTATCGCATGATCTAAAAAATCCGATCACCATAAAAACTGTGCCGATTTCAACTTTGTCGATAATAATCGCTCAACACTAGTGACTGGCCTCATCCAGGGGATCCTGCTGAGGTGAGTTTTATTTTATTTATTTCTGTTCCAATAAAAGGGTCAACTATTAAGGATGGGGGCTCTAATTTCTTAAGCCCTACCTAGAACTCTATCAGCTTCACTGTTGGTTTGGCACTGGTCTTCAGGATCAGCCTGGGAATGATTGGGTTTGCTTCGGGGTTGCTAGAGGCATGGTCTGGAGTGATGTCATTTGCTTGGTCAAGGCCCAGGGCTGCTTTGGCCATGGGTCTTAAATGTTGTTACAATAGCGCTAATGTTGTACAACTAGGCCAGTGTGACTGACACAGTTTGGATACATTAGGTTCCTGCACACGCTTGTGATGTTACTTAAAAACCTTTGAGTCTGTGGACTGAAAATGTGTTTGGTGGTTACTGAGTTTATTAGCTTTGGGCACCATAGTCACCATTTTTCAGGAGCCCTGAGTGTTTTGTCTATACCTCTCTACTTAGTGGATGATATATTAAAGATCATTAGAAAATAAATCTCTCCTCTTGTGTTTTTTATGCAGAAAAACCTGGAAAGTGCCCAATCGTCAATACATATGTGTTTGTTCCTTGTCCCGATCCTCTTCCTGAGCCAAAATGCCACAGCGATCTTCAGTGTCGTGGCAACAAGAAATGCTGTAATTATGCCTGTGAGTGGCAGTGCATCCCTCCTGTAAGTAACATGATCTATCATATAAAAGGGATACATGACCGCCAGGTTTTTATGTTGTATACACAGTATTATCCGATATCAAAGAAGATCTACACAAAGTAGTGCTCCTTCACTCTCTTCCAGCAGGAAGTCCCAGCAGCATCTTTTCCATCAGTTAAAAACTACTGCTGTGAACCTTCAGAATTTGCTATATTTCTGCATAAATTTGACCTAAAACTACATTCAGATTTTCACACAAAAGGAGATAAAGAACTAAATTCAACAAATGAGTCACATATTAGACTTAGACATTTATTTATTAAGCAAAATGTTTCAAAATCACAAATCTGTAAGTGGTAAAAGCATTTAAACCTTTAGGATTAACAGATAATGTGAAGATGGCACTAGAGTCTGGTGTTTTTCATCAATGGGATAACAATCAAGTGTAACAGGTGACCTGTTTTATGTACAGAACAGGATCTATCAAACTCTGACCCTCACGTGTTTGTGGAAATGTATCATAGCACAAGCAGATTTCTGAGGAGCTCAGAAGAAGAGTTGCTGATACTCATCAGGCTGGAGTATAGTTATTGATGCTCATCAGACTGGAAAAGAGTTGTTGATGCTCATCTGGCTGGAGAAGTGTTGTTAATGATCGTCAGGTTGGAGAAGAGTTGATGATGTTCATCAGGCTGGAGAAGAGTTGTTAATGCTTGTCAGACTGAACATGTGCTGTGGATGTGCGGTCCTTGTCTTTTTTCTCTCTTCCTGGATTAAGTTATCAGAAAACACTGGTGGTAGTAGTATTATGGATCATACCATCTGTAACGACTGACAGTTATAGTATCATGTTTCATACCATTTATGACACATGGTGGTGGTAATATCATGGGTTATACCATCTGTGACACACTGTGGTGGAAGTGTTATTGATCATACAATTTGCGACTCATGTTAGTAGTAGTATCATGGATTATACCAGGCATCCTCAAACTGCGGTCCTCCAGCTGTTGGGAAACTACAACTCCCATCATGCACACTGTTATAGATTATAAAAGCAATGGG